>JAEOAE010003205.1:0-15410 GCA_036365155.1 Meriones psammophilus | reverse complement strand
AAAATAATTATGTTACTGCAATGCAGTATAGTTGTATGTGAGAATACATATATTTCTGTGTGCACAGGAGTTTGTGTGTGTGTGTGTGTGTGTGTGTGTGTGTGTGTGAATGTACACAGGTGCTTTTGCACAATCATGTTCACAGCACCTCTGAACACAATCTTCTAAAAAACAAGAACTAAAAGCAATAGAGAAAAGAATCTAGGACCTACTGGAGCCGAAAATGCTGCCTACTCAGGAAAGGGACTTGGCAGAAAAGATGCAGCATCACACTGATGTCATTGAGATGAGGTAGGAACCCAGGATTCTAGTGGAGGGTGGAGCTAAGTGGGTGCTCTGTGCCTGTGTGTCTTGTTCTGTTGGGATTCTGACCATCTGCATGGCTCTCAACCACAGCCATGGAAAGAACACCTCAGAGTATTCACTGGTCCAGTCACCAAGAACTTCTGTCCAGGAACAAAATGTGTTCCTTAGTATATCTGGGGATGGTGCACGCCCTCCTCTTTTCTAGCCTCTCTAGTATGATCTGAGTACGTTGTCCCTTGGTTTCCCCACAAATCCTCTTACTACTAAACCTAGCAAGGGGAGTATCCCTTGTAGAAGAAAGTGTGACTCTTGACATGTTATTTTCCTTCAGGAACATCACCTTTAGAGGTCAGTTCCTACACTTGGACACATTTTAATATAGCATACTCCTACTGAATCCAGGCTACCTGCAGTGACAGGGCATTCCTGTGAGATGATTTCTTTGATTATGAACAGGGCACTTGGTTGACAAGATTACCCAGGCAGGTTTCTGCACTGTAGGAAAACTCAAGGCTTTCACTGCAGTGAGTAGGCCATGAAGAGGGAATCTACTTAGGTAACTAGGTTGCTAACATCCTTTCTGAAGTGTGACTCAGATATTAATTGATTAGTTAATTAATTAATCATCTGGACTATTGGAGAAATGTGCTGTTATTTTTCTATTTCAATGCAGTGTGTAGGTTTCAGTTCATCTTCCCGCAGTTTTTAAAAATGTGAGAAAAAAAATATGCAGGCACATGTACTCTCTGACCATTTTTCTTAGGGAAATGCAGGGAATGACGTCATCTGAACGGACATCCTGGACTGTACAGCTGAATAGAGCTTGTGTAGAGTCAACAGCTGACATGGCTTGCCTTCACTAGGCTTCTGTTCCTTCCTTCCTTCCGTAGGTCTGAAATACTCCAGTTTGACCTGGAAGGAATCACAGCCCAGGAAGAGAGCTCCCCACAAAAAGAGCTTCTGTAGCCAAACAACTGAGTTTTCCAGGCAATTGGGCAACCATCCCATCCCATCCTCAGCAACTCTGGCAATCCTGGGGTGGTTTTTCTTCCTTGACTTTGGTTTCCTATGTGTAAACTGGCCTTGAATTTGTCTTTCCTCAGGCCTAGCATGGGTGCCTCTGGGTTTGATTGATTGTCTTTTCTTCTTCTCTGACAGCTCTCCTGAGAGAACTGAGGAGACAGTAAAAAAGAAAGAAAGAAAGAAAGAAAGAAAGAAAGAAAGAAAGAAAGAAAGAAAGAAAGAAAGAAACAAAGAAAGAAACAAAGAAAGAAACAAAGAAAGAAACAAAGAAAGAAACAAAGAAAGAAACAAAGAAAGAGGGAGAGGGGCAAGATGGCGGCGCCGGGAGGACCCTCATTCTGAGCAGCAGCACAGCAGGATCAGCACAGTGACCAGCAATCAGAACTCTTGGCCATAAAACACAGTCACTGTGTTTCCCAGGTGAGAGGATACCCCACGGTGGGGATTCAATCAGCTTTTAAATCACCAGGCTAAACCACGGAAGAGATCCCGGTTCCGCCAGACGCTTGGCTGCCGGCCGCCAGCCCCAGCCCCAACCCAGAGCCACAAGCCAGTGTCTCTGGTCACGGTCCCAGACTGAACCGTGGTGTATCAGAGACTGGGATTTTCAGTCGAGAGATAACCCCAGGGTACAGGAAACGATTGGGATCGGCCTTAGGTCACCCAGACATCCCCTGGAAAAGACTCGGGCGGGTTCCACGGGCACCCCAGGAGCCAGCCCGGAGCCAGAGCCAGGGACCCAGGCTCCAGCACAGAGCCCTGCCTGCCTGCGCGCCTGATTCGCCGCCAGAGATAGAAACGGCCGGTCTGATCTCAGAGCACTCAGCTCACCCCCAACCTGAAAAGGTCCCGAGAAAATTACATAGCTTAGAGGGGCACTCAGGCTCCCAAAAGCCGCAAAGGCAGACACAGGCAGTTTCTGCGCACCAGACAGCTGGCAGAGACTGAGCTGCCATCACACAGCTGTGCTCCAGGCACAGGCAGTTTCTGCGGCCAGCCAGCTGGCGGACACTGAGCAGTGTGCACCAGGGCAAAAAAAGACACTGGGAGTCCGTGTCTCCAGAGAATCCACAGGGAAGGAAGGAAACTGTACTGAACTAAATCACCCAATCCTTCCCTAGAAAAAGTCTAGCAGTCTAGTGGGGCCGAGGCGCCAGCACTCAGCTGTGCTCCAGACACAGGCACAAACAGTTGAGGCGCGCCTGATGTCCAACTGGGTCACAGCAGCTGATCATTAAATTTGCAACAAGAAACCCAGAAACAGGGCAGCTGCCCTCAGGACTTCCCTGGGTGAGAGGAGAACCCTCTCGACTAACAAAGACCACAGTTACCACTCAGGTCTATATCCCTGAGGTGAGCAACTCCTGAAAAAACACCAGCCATTCAGGGACTATACCCAAAAAGCTGAGAAGACATCCTTCAGGAAAAACCAGCTTTCAGCAAAGGGGATTCTCTCCACCACAGGATCCCCAGGAACCACCAGAAAATAACCCCAAACACATAAGATAACACAATGGGTAGAGGCCAGCGTAAAAGCTCAAGCAACAAAAGACAGAGCAATATGGCATCTCCAGAACCCAGTTACCCAGGGGCAAGTAGCCCTGGACACCCCACCATAAGTGAAATCCAAGAAGATGACCTAACATGTATGCTCATGAAGATGATAACAGAGGAAACAAATAAGATTCGTAAAGACATAGAGGAAGATAAACTCAAACAGAATATTGCCATCCATAAAGAAATAGAGGAAGCTACAGCCAAACAGCTTATGGCCTTTAGAAAGGAAATGCTTAAAACACTGAATGAAATGATAGAAACAGAGTTGAAGGAACTAAAAGAAAAACAGGAAAGTACAATCAGACAAGTGAAGGAAGTAAACAAAACAACTCAAGATCTGAAGGTAGAATTGGAAAAATTAAAGAAAACACAAATGGAAGAAATAATGGAAAGGAAGAATCTAGGGAAGAAAACAGGAACTACAGAGGTAAGCATAACCAACAGAATACAAGAGATGGAAGAAAGAATCTCAGGTGTAGAAGATACAATGGAAGAAATCGATGTATCTGTCAAAGAAAATGTTAAATCTGAAAAATTCCTGAAACAGACCGTCCAAGAAATGCAAGACAATATGAAAAGACAAAACCTAAGAATAATAGGTATAGAGGAAAAAGAAGACTCCTTCTCCAAGGCCCAGAAAATATTTTCAACAAAATCATTGAAGAAAATTTCCCCAAGATAAAGGAGAGGCCAATTAGAATACATGAGGCCTACAGAACACCCAACAAATTTGACCAGAAAAGAAAATCCTCCCGCCACATAATAATCAAAACAGTAAGTATACAGAACAAAGAAAAAATACTAAAAGCTGCAAGGGAAAAAGGCCAAGTAACATATAATGGCAAACCCATTAGAATCACACCTGACTTTTCAACAGAGACTATGAAAGCCAGAAGGGCCTGGACGGATATCATGCAGACCCTAAGAGAACACAGATGTCAGCCCAGGCTACTATACCCATAAAACTCTCAGTCCTCATAAATGGAGAAAACAAGATATTCAATGACAAAAACAAATTTCAACAATACCTACACACAAATCCAGCATTACAGAAGACACTGGAAGGAAAAATACAACCCAAGAAAGCTAGCTACATTCAAGAAAACACAGGAAATAAATAACCTCACTTCAGTAAAACAAAAAGCAACCAAGCACACAACCGTATGACCACAGCCAACATCAAAATCAAGACATCTAACAGCCACTGGTCATTAATCTCTCTCAACATCAATGGACTCAACTCTCCAATTAAAAGACACAGATTAACAGAATGGATACGTAAACAAAACCCAGCAATCTGTTGCATACAAGAAACACACCTAAGACACAATGATAGACATTACCTGAGGGTAAAGGGTTGGAAGACGACTTTCCAAGCAAACGGACCCAAGAAGCAAGCAGGAGTAGCCATTCTAATATCTGATAAAATAGACTTTCAACCAAAATTAATCAAAAGAGATGGGGAAGGACACTTCATACTCATCAAGGGAAAATTCCACCAGGAAGACATCACAATCCTAAACATCTATGCCCCAAATACAAGGGCACCCACATTTGTGAAAGAAATATTGATAAAATTTAAAGCACATATAGATCCCCACACATTAATAGTGGGAGACTTCAACACCCCACTCTCAACAAAGGACAGGTCAACAAAACAGAAATTAAACAAAGAAACAATGTCTCTGACAGAGGTCATGAATCAAATGGACCTAACAGACATTTACAGAACTTTACACCCAAACACAAAAGAATTTACCTTCTTCTCAGCACCTCATGGAACCTTCTCCAAAATAGACCATATAGTGGGTCACAAAGCAAGCCTCAACAGATACAAGAAGATTGAAATAATCCCATGTATCTTGTCTGATCACCATGGAATAAAGCTGGACCTCAACAATAACAGAAATAACAAAAAGCCTACACACACATGGAAACTGAACAACTTGTTACTAAATGACAGCTGGGTCAGGGAAGAAATAAAGAAAGAAATTAAAGTCTTTCTAGAAATCAATGAAAATGAAGACACAACATACCCGAACTTGTGGGACACACTGAAAGCAGTGCTAAGAGGAAAGTTCATAGCACTAAGTGCCTTCAAGAAGAAATTCGAGACAGCTCATTCAAGCACCCTAATCGCTCACTTAAAAACCCTAGAAAAAGAAGAAGCAGATACACCAAGAAGGAGTAGACGGCTGGAAATAATCAAACTCAGGACTGAAATCAATCAATTGGAAACAAATAAAACAATTCAAAGAATCAATGAAACCAAGAGCTGGTTCTTTGAGAAAATCAACAAAATAGACAAACCCTTAGCCAGGCTAACTAAAAGGCAGAGAGACACCACCCAAATCAACAAAATCAGAAATGAAAAGGGGGATATAACTACAGACACTGAGGAAATCCAAACAATCATTAGGACTTACTTCAAAAGTCTATATGCCACAAAATTTGAAAATCTACATGAAATGGACAACTTTCTTGATCGATTTGACTTACCAAAGCTGACTCAGGACCAGGTAAATCAACTAAATAGTCCTATATCCCCCAAAGAAATAGAAGCAGTCATCAAAAGTCTCCCATCCAAAAAAAGCCCAGGACCAGATGGCTTCAGTGCAGAATTCTACCAAACATTCAAAGAAGAGCTAACACCAATTCTCTTCAAACTATTCCACAAAATAGAAACAGAAGGAATATTACCAAATTCATTCTATGAAGCCACAGTCACCTTAGTACCTAAACCTCAAAAAGACTCAACAAAGAAAGAGAATTTCCAGCCAATCTCCCTTATGAACATTGATGCAAAAATACTTAATAAAATACTTGCAAACCGAATCCAAGAACACATCAAAGATGTTATCCACTATGACCAAGTAGGCTTCATCCCAGGTATGCAGGGGTGGTTCAATATACGGAAATCCATCAATGTGATCCACCATATTAACAAACTGAAAGAAAAAAAACCACATGATAATCTCCTAGATGCTGAAAAAGCCTTTGACAAAATCCAACATCCATTCATGTTCAAAGTATTGGAGAGATCAGGGATACAAGGCACATATCTAAACATAGTAAAGGCGATATACAGCAAGCCTATAGCCAACATCAAACTGAACGGAGAGAAACTTAAAGCAATCCCACTAAAATCAGGGACAAGACAAGGCTGCCCACTCTCTCCATATCTCTTCAACATAGTGCTGGAAGTCCTTGCTAGAGCAATAAGACAGTTGAAGGAGATCAAGGGGATACAAATTGGAAAGGAAGAAGTCAAATTATCACTATTTGCAGATGATATGATAGTATACGTGAGTGACCCCAAAAACTCTACCAGGGAACTCCTACAGCTGATAAACACCTTCAGCAAAGTGGCTGGATACAAAATTAACTCAAAAAAATCAGTAGCCCTCCTGTATACAAAAGACAAAAGGGCTGAGAAAGAAATTAGGGAAACAACACCCTTCACAATAACCACAAATGACATAAGGTACCTCGGAGTAACCCTAACCAAGGAAGTCAAAGACTTGTATGAAAAAAATTTCAAATCTCTGAAGAAAGAACTAGAAGAAGATATGGGAAGATGGAAAGATCTCCCATGCTCCTGGCTTGGAAAGATTAACATAGTAAAAATGGCCATCTTACCAAAAGCAATCTACAGATTCAATGCAATGCCCATCAAATTACCAACACAATTCTTTACAGACCTGGAAAGAAAAATTCTCAACTTCATATGGAATAACAAGAAACCCAGGATTGCTAAAACAATCCTCTACAATAAAAGATCTTCCGGAGGTATCTCCATCCCTGATCTTAAGTTGTACTATAGAGCAACAGTTTTAAAAACTGCATGGTACTGGCATAGAAACAGAATGGTGGATCAATGGAACCGAACAGAGCACCCAGAAAAAACCCACACACTTATGGACACCTGATCTTTGACAAAGACGCCAAAACCATACAATGGAAAAAAAAAAGATAGCATCTTCAACAAATGGTGCTGGTCTAACTGGATGTCTACATGTAGAAAAATGAAAATAGATCCATACTTGTCACCCTGCACAAAACTGAAATCCAAGTGGATCAAAGACCTCAACATAAAACCAGACACATTAAATCGGCTTGAAAAAAAAAAGGAAATACCCTTGAACTCATTGTTACAGGGGAAAACTTCCTAAACAGAACACCAACAGCACAGGCTCTAAGAGCAACAGTCAATAAATGGGACCTCATGAAACTGAAAAGCTTCTGTAAAGCAAAGGACACCGTCATCAAAACAAAGCGACCACCTACAGATTGGGAAAGAATCTTCACCAACCCTTTATCTGACAGAGGACTCATATCCAGTATATATAAAGAACTAAAGAAGCTGAAAAGCAGCAAACCAAGTAATCCACTTAAAAAATGGGGAAAAGAGCTAAACATAGAATTCTCTGTAGAGGAATACCGAATGGCAGAGAAGCACTTAAAGAAATGCTCAACCTCACTAGCCATTAGGGAAATGCAAATCAAAACAACCCTGAGATTTCACCTTACACCCATGAGAATGGCCAAGATCAAAAACTCAAGTGACAACACATGCTGGAGAGGTTGTGGAGAAAGGGGAACCCTTCTCCACTGCTGGTGGGAATGTAAACTTGTACAACCACTCTGGAAATCAATCTGGCGCTTTCTCAGACAACTAGGAATAGCGCTTCCTCAAGATCCAGCCATACCACTACTGGGCATATACCCAAAAGAGGCTCAAGTACACAAAAAGGACATTTGCTCAAGCATGTTTGTAGCAGCTTTATTTGTAATAGCCAGAAGCTGGAAACAACCCAGATGCCCCTCAACTGAAGAATGGATGCAGAAATTGTGGTACATCTACACAATGGAATATTACTCAGCAATGAAAAATAAGGAAATTATGAAATTTGCAGGGAAATGGTGGGATCTGGAAAGGATCATCCTGAGTGAGTTGTCCCAGAAGCAAAAAGACACACATGGTATATACTCACTCATATAGACATACAACATAGGACAAACCCACTAAAACCTGTGCATCTAAAGAAACTAAACAAGAGAGAGGACCTAACTAAAATGTCCAATCCCCCATTCGGAAAGGCAAAAGGATGGACATCAGAAGAAGAAGAAAACAGGAAACAACCTAGGAACCTACCACAGAGGGCCTCTGAAAGCCTCTGCCCTTCAGACTATCAAAGCAGATGCTGAGCCTGATGGGCAAATGTCGGGCAGAGTGAATGGAATTTTAGGTAAGAACTGGGAAAGAGTAAGAGCTGGAGAGGACAGGGTCTCCACAAGGAGAGCAACAGAACAAGAAAATTTGAACACAGGAACTTCCCAGAGACTCATACCCCAACCAAGGACTATTCATAGAGATAACCCAGAACCCCTGAACAGATGTAGCCCAGGGCAGTTCAGAGTCCAATTGGGTTACATAGTAATGTGAAGAGGGACTGCCTCTGACATAATCTGATTGGCCTGCTCTTTGATCACCTCCCCTGGGGGAGCAGCCTTACCAGGCCATAGTAGAGGACAATGCAGCCACTTTTGATGTGAACTGATAGACTAAGATCAGAAAGGAGAGGAGAACCTCCCCTATCAGTGGACTTGGGGAGTGGCATGCAAGCAAAGGGAGGAGGGTGGGTGGGATTGGGAGGGGAGGAGGAGGGGCTTATGGGGGATGCAGAATGAATAAAGTGTAATTGATGAAAAATTTTTAAAAAAGGGAAAAATAATTTAAGAACCTTAAATGACTTTCAAAAGTGGAGGAAAACAGGGAGTTAGTCAATTGGCATGGAGCACAACTCGCCCCTGGGGGCAATGGTCTCCTTAACCTACTCAGACCTTGGACACTACCACTGCTAGTTCTAGAACTGACACAGGATGTTCCAACGAGGGGGTTAAGGCTTCTCATAATATTTCCTATTTCCTATAAGCCCACACCTGTTTGTCTATATCCCCCATTTTTATTCATTATTACCAGATAGAGCCAAGTTATTGTGGTAATGATACTTGCTTTTTTGCCCAATGCTGGAATGCTAGTAAATTTAGATATGCCCTGGTTACTCGCATGCCTCACTGGGTGCCTGTGCCTGTTGATGCCCCTCACGCTATGACTCTCTTCAGACAGAAAAGGGATCTTGGAACTACAGCCACCATTGTTACTACCATCTCATTGGCGGCTGTTGGAGCTACCACCGGGGCATTAGCCATGAGTCATACTGGGCAGACTACTCAGACCCTGATCAATCATTTAGCCAATGTAGCTCATGCCTTAGTTGTACATAAAGGAATTAATGCTCAACTAAAAGGAAGCTTGATGGTGTTCAATTAGAGGAATGACCTCGTGCAGGAGCAAACTGATACCCTATGGCAAATCGCTCAACTTGGCTGTCAATGAAAATATGCTGGACTTTCTGTTACTAGCATACAACATGAGAATTTTTCCTGTGCTGCAAATCTGTCTAAACAATTGTCGAGCTATATTTTAGGTAATTGGACTGGAGAATTCGATACTACGATGGAGCAGCTGAGAGTGGCCATTGTCACAGTAAATTCTACCAGAGTGGACACAGGACTAGCCACAGGATTATCATCATGGATTGCTGCAGCCATGAATCATCTGAAGGAATGGGCGGGCATGGGAGCATTAGCAGGCCATCTGGTGTTGGTCTCCTTGGTTTGCCTGTGGTATATATGCAAGATTAGAGTCTCACAACAGTGTGATGCAGCCATGATCATTCAGGCCTTTACAGCCATTGAAGCAGGACATTCTCCCCAAGCATGGTTGGATACCATAAAAAGCTAAAATGTTACGCTCAGGATGCGAGGCTAAGCACTGCACTCAGGGTTGGCCGCTTTCGACCCAGAGAAGAGCATGTCTGATTGCATGCGGGTTGATGCCCCAGGTCCCGCCTCTGAGAAAAAGGTATCGGACGGGTCTGATGCTCTTTGGGTGGATGACACCTAAATGAACATCAGTACAAAGTCCCAATTTATTTCTAATATCAGAGATCAGACCTCTACTCTTGCCTGATGCGTCTAAAACAAAAAGGGGGAACTGTAGAGAGCTGCAGAATGCTATGCCTTAAAGATGGAGCTGGTTTCCGCCTTCCACCTTCCCAATGGTGAGTGCTCTCTGACAGGAACAATTCCACATTTGGCTAAGGCTGAGGATCTTGCTTGCTTCCATGTATGTGGACCTATCTGCATTGCCCACGTGGCACGCCTGGGTTGGCTACCCAGAGGCTATTTAAGCTGTGGGCTGGCTTTCCCCTGGGTCCGAGGATTGTTCAAGGTTCCTGAATAAACTGCATTAAAAAAAAAAAAAAAGAAACAAAGAAAGAAACAAAGAAAGAAACAAAGAAAGAAAGCCACAGAAGAGAAGTTGAACCCAACAATTTTTACTCTATGATCAAGGGCTCCTCAAAAAAAAAAAAAAAACAAACAAACAAAAACAAAAAAAAAAAAAAAACAACAACAACAACAAGAAAGAAAGAAACAAAGAAACAAAGAAAGAAAGCCACAGAAGAGAGAAGAGAAGTTGAACCCAACAATTTTTACTCTATGATCAAGGGCTCCTCAAACAAACAAAAAAAAAAAAAAAAAAAAACAACAACAACAACAACACAAACACACACACACACACACACCTCTTTTGAAATGTGGACACACCGTTGAATCCAATATCAATTGACTTTTTGTGCATGCTGCTAAAACTCTAGCAAAAGAATGTTGCTTAGCTTAATTTATTATTTGAATTTTGGGTTAAGATTTTTTTTTTTTTGGTTTATTGTGTTCTTTGGTTTGAGGTTTTGTTATTCATGTGTTATTTCATTTGATGATGTTATTGACTTGCTAGTTTGCTAAGGCTATATTCTGTCTTTAATGCCTGTCCCATTTAATCATCCCCTATTGAGTACAATGATTGTATTTTTACAAATAAAAATTAATCTTCAACTGTTAATTCTTCAGACTCTTCTTTAGTCAGATGTGGTGTCTTAGACCTGTAAGCCCAGAACTCACAGGTAGAAATGAATCTCTTCTAGGTTCAGGGGCCTAAGGTTACATAGTGAGTTGCCATCCAGCCAAGGATACACAGAGGGAATGTTCTTTCAAATTGGATAGTGTATCCAACACTATGGATACCCACTTCATTGTGGAAATAGTGTCCATGCTGTATCCCTGTGGTCATATATTTAACTCCCCCTAAAATATGGTACTCTGTGGATGATCACGTGAAACAAACTAATGAGAAACACAGCAGCATGGTTTAATGCTTCTTAATAAATATAAATATTTGCTCAGGGATATAAAAGAAATCAGAAAACCCAGAGCCATCTGTCTCTGATTTCCTTAAATTACAACATCAGTGAGAACCATACGTCTTGGTAAATATATATTTTAAAATGCTTTGTTTTGTTGTCATGGTCTAGTCTTGTGCTGTAGGCCTTGACTAGGTTTTTGCTTCCTTTTTGTTTTTGTTTGATTTTTTTGATTTATTTCTTGTACACATATGGGTGTTCTGCCTAATGAAAGACTATACACCACATGCATACAATTCTCCCAGAGGCCATAAGAAGGCACTGGATTCCATCTGGAGCTGAAGTTACAGAGGACTGTTAGCTGTCCTTTGAGTCTTCTGAGAAACAAATACTCAAAATAGAAGAGTCATCTCTCCAGCCCCTGAACTTGACTTTTGTCCTTCACCTCAAGTACTTTATTAGATTGACGAAATCACACACAAACTTGTTGGAATGTCATCTCTCCTTTCTATATGAAATCTACCTGTCTTGTTAAATTCTATTGATACTCCAGCAAGATCTCCCCAGTCGTCTGAAGAATCTCAATTTACTCAGTTTTATCACTATGACCATGAGTAATAGCAGGGAACTCAAAGGAAAACTTTGGGCAGAATGCAGAGAATCATATGAAAGAGGAGGGAGATAGAAAGATCTGGAAGGGTCAGGAACTCCACAAGGAGAGCAACAGAACCAAAAATCTGGTCCGAGTGGTCTTTTTTGAGACCCCTTCTTCACCAACTAAACATCAGACTGAAGGCTAATGTGTAATATATATAAATATATATTAAATAAAGAAAAACTCAAGAAATTAAACAATAACAAACCAAAGAATCAAATTAAAAAATTGGTTGCAGACCTAAGTAGACAATTCTCAACAGAAGAATACCAAATTGCAGGGAAACATTTACAGAAATGTTCAGTGTCCTTAGTCATCAGGGAAATGCAAATCAAAACTCTGAGATTGCAAACTTGGAGTGAATGAAACATCAAAAAAAATTAAATAAATAAAATAATGAAAAAAAAAAAACCAACCAATCAACCAACAACAACAACAGAATAAACTGTCCCCCATCCCCTGCCCAGTTCTAGGGCGTCTTCTGTACGATTCTCTGTTCTGTTGATTACATCACAGTGCTTCTTTCTTCTATGTTTTTTTTTTTTTTTTTTGTATTATGTAAAAACATGCTTGGCCATCATCTGAAATAGTTCTGCTGGCTATTATTCAAGGTTTTTAATAGATAAATTTTAATACAATGGCATTTCTTCTGCTTCTACTAGTCAATCTATTTTATCCTTAAATAGAGGATGCTATGTGACAAACAATCCAAAAATTGGAAATTGACTCATCAGTTCTCAAACCCTTGAGGTACACACTCAGCCAATAGCCATACTTTAGTACTTGATCTCAAAAAAGTTAGCTCATCTAGAAGAGGCAACACCAGACCAAATGCATGTATAAGAAGGAAGAACTTGTGTTTTAGAGACTGTTCTCAATATTGTGACAAGACTCTTACTGAAGTAACTTATGGGAAGCAGGTTTTATTTTAGTTCATCTCAAAGAATTTCAGGGTATCCCACATGGAAGACAAATCAGTATGAACAACAGTCTGTGGCAGCAAGAGCCTGAGACAAAGCACCTATTCATATTTTGGTGGATCAGGAAACACTGAATGAGACCAGAATGCTATGATCTTTAAATGTTGGTCTTCGGGTTTCCATGTATTCCATCCCAGAGGTTTTAGTCTCTAAAATAATGCCACCAGTTATGGACCTGATGTTAAGTCTCATGAGACCACAGGGAATATTTCACATTGACACTCTACCACTGTGTGCATTATAAGCTCTCCACTACCATTGAAAGTAAAATGCATTCATTCCAGTTTCAAATATCATGACCATTTTAAGTCTGCAGTGTGTTCGCAAATATAAACTTCAAAATCTCTTTTGAGACTCAAAGCAAAACCTGAGCTTGAGTCCCTGTAAAACCAAGAAATGAGTTAAATATTTAAATTCTGTAATGACACATAGTAGCCATTTCTACTTGATAAAAATGGCAGTTTAATGTCCAAGTGGGTTACATAGTAGTGGGAAGAGGGACTGCCTCTGACACAATTTGATTGGCCTGCTCTTTGATCACCTACCCCTGAGGGCAGGGGGGGCAGCCTTACCAGGCCACAGAAGATGACAATGCAGACACTCCTGATGAGATCTGATAGACTAAGATCAGAAGGAAGGAGAGGAGAACCTCTCCTATCAGTGGACTTGGGGAGGGGCATGAGTGAAGAAGGGGGTGGGATGGTGGGATCAGCAGGGGAGGAGGGAGGGGCTTATGGGGGATAAAAAGTGAATAAAATATAATTAGTAAAAAAAATGGAAGATAACATTGGAGTTAGCTGTGTGAAATAAATTTATCAGAGCAAAGAAGTAATCCTGCAGATCATTGTCTGGAATCAGTGTCATCTGTGCTCTAACCAGTCTCAGCAGCATCATGTCAACAGTTCTGAAACTGTCGACATGTAGCACACATGTGAACATTCTCTTGTACTTAGGAACCTCTAGTTGTCTGCAGTAGGTATTCCACATGGTAGCATCTCCATCTTAAAACCCCTGGGTCTTCTTTGTAACTTGGCTTTATCCTCACAGCTTCACACATTTGCAACTAAGGGCCTCTCTGCAGGGAATCACATTCCATTCCATTGCCCAAACTCATGCTTTGATCTGGAATCTGTACATAGACCTCCAATGACTCAAATCATGCTTGCATTTTAGGTATCTAAAAAAATAATACCATATGGAAAACATTAAGCTTGCTACCATCAGAGAGATAGATCATGGCCCCTAAGACCATGGTTTCAATGGCTCTAACTCTCTAGATAACTGAACTAGTGTGTAAGCAAAATACCCTGGCAGTCTTATATTCTTAGGCAATTTCTTTCCAAGTGAAATATTTAAAATAAATTTTCATTTCAAATGTATTTTGTGCTTTTCATATGAATTTGCATTTATCCTAGAGCTTTGATGCCCTAGGTGGGGTTTTGCTTTCATTTATTTTTTCCGCAGCAAAACTTGATGTCTTCTCTTGGATACTGCTGTTCTCTTTAATAAGTACAGCTATTTGGTTCCTGTGCCTTATCTACAGCTTTAAAATAGACTCTAATTTTTTTCTCACTTTACTGTACATTGTCTTTGCTTTTCTATGATAGTTTCTGCTTTGAAGTCTCACTGTTAAGCTGGTTAAGATATGGCCTGAGGTCACCAAATATAAACTAATATACAGGTAGCCTGGTGGGACTTCCAGTGGAGGGAGGGGGACACCAACCCACCCATAAAACCTTCAATCCAAAATTTGTCTTGCCTACATGAAGTGGCAGGGTAAAGGTAGAGCAGAGTTTGAGGGAATGGCAAACAAATGACTAGCTATACTTGATCCCCATCCAATGGGAGAGAGCCAATCCTTGTCACTATTAATGATACCCTGTTTTGCTTGAGGACATGAGCCTAACATAACTGTCTTCTGGAAGGCTTCATCCAGCAGCTGATGGAAACAGTTATAGAGATCCATGGCAAAATAATAGGCTGAGCTGGGAGAGTTTTGTGAAATAGTGGGAGGAAGGATTAGGGATGCTAGAGGGGTCAAGGACACCACAGGAAGAACTACAGAATAAACTAACCTGGGCCCATGAGGGCTCACAGAGACTGAACCACCAGCCAAAGAGCATGCATGGGCTGGGCCTTGGCGCCCTACACATATGTAGCAGATGTGGCAGCTTGGTTATCATGTGGGTCCCCTAACAATGGGAGTGGGCGCTGTCTCTGACTTTGTTACCTGCTTTTGGATCCCTTTCCCTTAGCTGGGCTGCCCTGTTTGGACATAGTAGGAGAGGATGTACTTAGTCCTGCTGTGACTTAAGGTGTCAGGGTTGATTGATATCCCTTGGGGGACTTCCCTTCTCAGAGAAGGAGAGGGGCACAAAGGTGGGACTGGGAGGAGAGGAGGGAGGGGGCTGGGATCAGGCTGTAAAGTGATTGAATAAGTAAATAAATAAAGGAAAAATTAAACTATCATGTAAAGTTTTATATAAAATAAAAGAAAATCTAGAAGCACACTGGAAGAACTTGAAGACACAATGAAGCAAATTTTCAATAAATAAGACTTTATTACTATAAAAAAATCTGATTAAGATACAGGAAATGAGTGTCATATCACAGCCTAACTGTTGT
>JAEOAE010003806.1:0-10923 GCA_036365155.1 Meriones psammophilus | reverse complement strand
TTTTTTTTATGAGGGGGGGATGATAAAATAAATTCTCTTTTTTTTCTGACTCTATGTATGTATGTATTTATTTTTTTATCTATCTATCTATCTATCTATCTATCTTTTTGAGGTCAACCAGTTGCCCTTTTTTTAAAAAAACCAACCGTGCAAGTAAATGATGCATGAGGTACCATTTTTCTTCTTTTTTCCCCTTTTCTTTTTTTCTTTTTTTCTTTTTCTTCTTCTTCTTCTTCTTTTAAAGATTTATTTATTTAATTATTTATGTATTTGTTTGTTTGTTTCTCTGTTTATTAATTAATTTTTCGAAGTGTTCTGCCGCATGTCCCTAGGTCAGAAGAGGCCCCAGATCTCATTATAGATGGTTGTAACCCACCATGTGGTTGCAATTGAATTGAAATCGGGAACTTTGGTGAACAGCCAATGTTTAACCTCTGAGCCATCTCTCCACCCCCCTTTTTTTTTTTTTTTTTTTTTTGGGGAGACCATTTACATGAATGACGATTAAATGTGCCTGCATGCATAGAAGAGGGGCCAGAACCCATTATAGACTGTTGTGAGCCATCCCCCCAGTGTGTATTTATCCCCTTTCCCCATCCCAGACTCAAAATCTGCCTGCCTGCTCCTTTTTGATTTTTTTTTTTTTTTTTAACTGATATGTAATGTCCAGGTAAAGGTTGAGATGTTACCTTTTTTTTTTCCTCCCCCCGCCATCATAAAGTGTGAGCGGTGTTGTTTCCTCGAGGTGTGGGATTGGCTATCAGCCTGCCTGCACACTGTCTCCCCCACCCGGGGAAAGGGGGGGGAACGGGGGGGGAGGAGATGGGCATTAAGATGGTTTTTTAAAAAATTGAAGGGAATCGTTTTTCAAAAGCCCAATCTGATTGCCCGTTTCGCTCTGCTTGTCGTCTGCTTTTTTTGGGGCCAAAGGAAGGGACCTCCTCACTGACAGCCCTTTTGCTATCCAGGGGTTCCCCTGACCACCCTGGCAAACAGGACGGGACGGGACAGGACGGGAGGTGAGAACGGCACGGCCAGAAAGAGGAGTTTGAGGCTATGCCCGAAAGCGGGGACTGACGGCCCTCCCTTCTCGAGGGGAATAAATCACAAACAAACAAAAGATCCTTCTTTCCAGCAGAAGAAGAGGCCCCCTTCCTTCATTCCTCTTCCTCTTCCTCTTGACTCAAGGGGTACTTACCGCCCCCAGCCCATCTGAGCCCCCCTTCACTTACGCCAATTACAATAAAAAAATGAATGACTACGGTTTTAGTTGTTCATTGATTATTTTTCCCTTTGTTTTAAATAACCCAAATTGAATCTCGCAAGCCTTTCTTTTCTTGGCCTCGGGTCTCCTCTGCTTCTTCGGGAATTTAATGACCCCTTTAAAACTGAAGTTCCCTTTTTATATGCCCACCCCCTCCCGGGAAAAACACGACACGATTGGGGCAGGGAGATTCAAAGCAGGAGAAAGAGGAGTTTGGGCTAGCCCTCCACGGGTGACTGGGTTCCCTTTTGGTTTTTTGTTTCTTTTTTCTTCCCTTTCTTCTTTGGGGGGGGGTTTTTTTTTTTCTTTTTTCCCTTGATTTGTTTAAACTCACTCCATTAAAGCTTCATTGCCAATTCAATAAAAAATGATGGAACCTCTGGTTTCTTTGTTCTTCTATTTCTTCCCTTGGAAGCTTAATTTTTTTACATGCCACTCGTGTGTGTGTGTGTGTGTGTGTGTTGTGTGGTATGATGTGAGAGCAAGGGAGAGAGAGAGAGAGAGTGCTTGGGACTGGAAAACAGCTGTATACTCTTCAGGCA
The DNA here is from genome assembly GCA_036365155.1 of Meriones psammophilus. Classification (NCBI taxonomy): domain Eukaryota; kingdom Metazoa; phylum Chordata; class Mammalia; order Rodentia; family Muridae; genus Meriones; species Meriones psammophilus. The sequence goes on along the minus strand of JAEOAE010003806.1, from coordinate 9,117 downwards.
GGTGCAAGATCTCTGGGGTTCTGTTTGTTTGTTTTGTTTTTCTTTCTTTCTTTCCTCTTTTCTTTTCTTTTTTTTTTTTTTTTTTTGGGTGGTGGTGGTGGTGGTGGTGGTGGTGGTGGTGGTGGGTCGTGTTTTTCCACTGTGATTTGTTTTAAAACTCACTCCAGTTGAAGATCTGCAAGTGACCTTCAAGATTTACTTGGAACCTCTGGTTCTCTCTAGTCTTCTTCGGGAATTCAAATTGACCCTGAGGAAGGCTAAGTTCTTTATATGCCACCCCTCCCTGATTATTCTATTTTCTTTAACTGGTATTCTGCTCCATATGTAGAGTTCCCTAAAGCTGGAGTTACAGAAGGTTGTGACCGCCTGCAAGGTGGGTGCCCTTGACCATCGCTCTTCTGGGAGTGTAGAGTAGAGGCATTCATTTTTCTCCCCTCTGCTTGCGTAGACTGATAATGGTTAGTATCCACTTCCCTGAACAAATCTGAGGGTGACTCTTCACTAGCCAAAGGATCTGCCTTCATTCACAGTTTCCTCCTTGAGATTTGGGGCGGGCTTCGGGAAGGGGTGGATCGACTGATGGATCGCCGGTGGGTGGGGGATGGGGTGTGGGGTAGGGGTGGAGGAGGATCGGCAGGGCAGATGGGGAGGGAGCGGAGTCTTCCTTCCCAGTGGAGAGACAGGCAGGGCCTCCAAACTGCCTCTCTCTGACTCTGCTTCAGGCAGGCGTGCACCACCACGCCCGGCCCGCCGGTTCGACATATTCAACTGATATTTAATTTCTAGGGAAAGGAAAGCTTGACCGAGGGACTGGAGGAATGGCTCAGTGCGGTTAATAGCACTGGTACTCTTCCAAAGGACTCAGGTTCAATTTCCAGAACCCACTCGCAGCTGCCTGTAACTTCAGTTCTATCTAGGTGATCGGACACATAAAATAAAAGTATAAATAAATAAATTATTTGGGGTTGGGATTTAGCCTAGTGGTAGGTAGATCGCCTGCTTAGCAAGCGAAAGGTCCTCCTGTTGTTTGGTCCTCATCTGTTGGGGGGTGGGTGGGTGGGGATAGATAAATAAAAATAAATAAAAGAAAAAAAATAAAGCTTGAGCAGAAATTATGGTCTCCACCCCAACACACACACACACACACACACACACACACACACACACACACACCCCTTTCTCATCTTATCTTTGATTTTCTGGTTTTAACCAAGCACACCCCAGGACTGATGAAACTGTAAATTGCAAGAATTGCCTGGGGTTTCCAAGAAGTGACTGACTGACTGACTGACTGACTGGCTGGCTGGCAGGAGCCTCCTGAGACTAGCTCTCTGGAAAATCTACCTAGTATGGAGGATGGCGCCTCATAACCATATAGGCGGCTCCCCTTTGGGATCCCCTTTGTCCAGCTGGGATGATGAGTGGTTGGATATGCAGGAAAACAGAGTCAGCAAAGTTCAGCTGTGTTATTTGTCGGGGGTGTGTCCCATTACCCCAGACCTCCTTGATCCTCTCCACCCACCCAAAATCTGCCTCGGGCCTGCCTGCTCTAAGGTATGGCTTACATTATAACATTATTATACCAGTGAGAATCTGCTGGAGAAAAACGATATTTCCTTCTCTGGTGGTTGTCATTTCGAGATAATTTCTGGGTCAGAGATATAGGGGCTTGTCTCTCGATTTTCCCTCTCAGAGCTGGGGCCCAATCTGGCTCTAGACTTATTGCATGGATGGCCTGGATTCATCCCCCACCCACCCCCTTAAATATTTAAAAGCAGGCACACACACGCAGAGAGGCATTTGAGAGGTCTTTAAAGGTAGTTGTTAGTACTGTGTACTTTTCTAATTTCATTAATAAAGCAAATTCGGATTGCTTGTAGAGAGAAAATATTTTTCTGCCTGCCTGCGCCTGCCCTGCCTGCCTGCCTGCCTTTCTCCCTCTCCAAGTGGGTTTCTTAATAAGTGGAACGGGAATGTCTCTGACATGAACTCACTTGGTAGCAGCTTGCAGGCCACAGAGGAGGGCAATGCAGACAGCCCTGATGAGATGGGATTGAGGATGAGGGAGAGGGACACAGCTGGGATACAAAGTGAATAAACTGTAACATATAAACATAAAAGTTTATTAAACAAACAAACCAACAAACAAAAAATAGGCTGTCCTCGAACTTAAACTGTCTCCTTTATGCTGTCATAAAAGTCGTGCCACCTGCCTGGCTTTTCTTTCCTTCTTTTTTCCTGGCCTGGGCCTTTGGTCCCATCCAGTATTTTTATTATGGTCTGCTGGGTGAACCCACTGGGTAAAATGAAAGTTAAAAAAAAAAAGAGGGAATCCAGCTGAGTGGGGTTGGTTTATGGTTTTAGTCACAGTGCTACTGGAGAGGCGGAAGCAGGCAGATCTCTAAGGCCAACCTGGTCTACTGACTGAGTTCTGGGGCAGTGGAAACAATCCACACAGAGACTTCTGTCTCCTCCGGTGCACGAAGAAAGTGGGTGGGGTGATTCAGGGAACAGTTTCCTCTCATTAATACACAACTAAGAGTTGTCCCCACCAACAAACAAAACAAAACAAAACAAAACAAACAAAACAAAACAAAACAAACAGCTGTCCCTTCTGTCCCCTGGGAGAGGAACAACAGAGTTCTTAGAATTCCTGAATGTGGCCCCACTGGTTTAACACAGCAACGATGGGTGGCCACTGAGCTGAGGAGGAGTGAGGAGTGAGCTGGAGGTCCCTCCTTCCCCTTCCTCCTCTCTCCTGTCCCCTCCCCCTCCCTCCCCTCCTTCCCTCCTCCCTCCCCTGCCCACCCCGCCCTTGCTCTTGGCTGTCCTTTTGGAAGATGTGTACCTCTATAACAGAGTGTGCTGCTGTTTTTCACATTCTGATGGTTCTGTAATCTCTGACTGATCATGATTTTTCAAAGAGTTTGACTCATTCCAGCAATTTGCAAACCTTCCTGGGGGAAGGGGCCTGGGGGAAGATGGACTGCTGGGAGCTCTTCGAACCTCCAAATGCCGAGCGCCAAAGGGAGATGAAACAAATTAATGACGAAGGACATGCATTCCTTCTAGGTTTAGTCCAAGGATGAGGATACGATGAGAGAGATCATATGAATATCGAAACAAAAATATATGTCTACCCATACAAGACAGACACCTGTATTTTAGAAAACTTTGACATTAAAACAAAACAAACAAACAAACAAACAAACACAGAAACTCCTCTTACTTGTAGAAACAAACCATCACAGAGGTTTAGTGTCGCTCTTACTCTGATTTTTAAAAGAGAGCGATACCATGACAATCAGAGGGCTCCTGTAATACAGTAGGATAGAGACATAGAGCAGGATTAAACACCCTCTCTCCCATGTTCTCTCCTGGCTGCCACCACTGCTTCTGACCCTGACTCTGAGACCTGCCTTGTCTGCTGGAAGATGTATGATCTCTGGCAATAGATTGTTTAGCAAGGTTAGGAAAATCTTAGGAACAATTTGAAGTTCACTTACTAATGGAGCGAGGAGCTCTTTCTTTCTTTCTTTTCTTTCTTTCTTTCTTTCTTTCTTCTTTCTTTCTTTCTTTCTTCTTTCCCTTCTCAGCGGTGTGTCACCAAACTTACACAGAGAAACCCCATCTCAAATGAGCCGTAAACTAAAACAAAACAAAACAAACAAACAAAAAAAAACAATTGAAATAAAAAGATTATAAACTTCTGCTTTGAACTCATCATGAGCATACGGATGCAACTATGGGCTGAACACACTAAGAGACTCGCCTGCCGCCTCTGCCCTCAAGTGCTGGAATTTTGTCTTTGCTTGGTTGTTCGGGCAGGTTTGGTCTTCCTAGGTGCTGTGCTGGAAATGGTTGGTCTCTGGCAATAGATTGTTTAGATAGCGAGGCTGGGTAACTGTGCTTTTGTCGGTGGCTCCGACGTAGAAAATCTTAGGAACGATTTGGAGTTCGGAAAGGTTTTACTTTTGTTGCTCCGTCTCCTTCCCTGCCGGCACTGCTGCGCGGGCTGTGCGCTCTGCTGTGGCCCGAAGCTGGGCTGGCCGCGCTGTGTGAGCTCAGGTGATCCGGACGAGCGGCTGCCAGCGCTGGCCACCTCACCACCCTGCTCTGGCTCTCTGTCACCTGGCTGGCTGGCAGGCAGGCAGGCAGGCAGGCAGGCAGGCAAGAAGCACCTGCTTCCTCCCCTCTCCCCCCCACCATCGTGGCGCTGCTGGCGTGGACCCCAGCCAGGCTCGCGTTTCCTGCTCAGGCAGTTTGAACTGATACCTAGGACCGGGCCGGCCTGCTTGGCCTGTACAGGCAGCTGCTGGATTGTGATACTCGATTGCAAGCTCCAACGACGAGACATCCACCGCTGGTTAGAAATGGCGTAGATATTTACATTCGCATTCGCAACCGCTTCTACCTCTAACGTGCTGCTTCTCGGTTAGATCTCATCCGTTCAACTTCCGCTTGTGGCCTTTAAAATAATTCATACGGAGCCAGGACCGTCCTACAACTCCTGATCCACCCGCCATCCCCTTCCCGGGACCGCATCGCTTCGTCACCATGCCAGGCTGCATCCTTTCAGATTTTCCCAGACAGCTGGGCTGTGATCGGCGTACTTATCTGTCATCCATTCGATTTTAGCTACACTAAAATTTAGTTAAGTTAGTGGAAAAAAGTGCTCTCTCCTCTCTCTCTCTCCCAAACAAACAAACAAACAAAACCAGGATGCAGCACTTGGGAGGCAGAGGCCAGTCCAATAATAATAATAACACAATACTAATAATAATAATGATAATTGTTGTTCCAGCACAATCAATTGTATTTTTCATTTTATGTCTTAATGAAAATTAAAATTAACATGAATGATTCATCAGTTCATTACAGACTTAGGTTTGCCCTGTCGGACAATATGTTTTTCAGTTTGTTTGATTGCTTGCGCACCATGCATGCCCGCCTATGTTTTATTTTTTATTTTTGTTTGGTTGACACAAGATTTTGAGACGATGTCTCTCTGTATTATTGTCTTTCATACTGAGTAGATGCCTGCACAGTTTTTCTCACCCTTGAGACTTTCTAGTTCTTTTTATTTTAGATGTGTGTACTCAACCACTGAGCCCCCAAATTTATTTATTTATTACTTGTTCAGTTATTTATTATCTAGTTGTTTATTTGAGATAAACTCTCTTCATAATCTCTCTTGTCGTGTGTGTATGTCTGTGGAGAGACAGACAGACAGACAGACAGAGAAAAAAACAGAGACAGAGAGCTATATTTTAAAATTAAAGAAGGTAACTAATTAAAACGAATGCTTTGTTTTGTTTTTGGTTTTCAGGTTTCCTTTTCTCTTCAGATAGGTTGTCTGGAACTTACTCTGAGACTAGGATGGGCCAGACCCAGAGGTTGGTTGACTGGCATCTGAGGCCCTAAGCGCTGGAAGTCTGTTTTGTTTGGTTTTTTTCCTTGTGCAAATGGTGTCCTGTGTAGTGTTGAACTCACTCCGAGACCGACTGACTCTTCTCTTCTTTTTCCTTCCTTTTTCTTTCTGGTTTGGTTTGTTTTGGCTATGCAGTGGCTATCCTGCACTAGCTCTGAGACTAGTTTGACCTTGAAACAGAGAGAAAGCCTGCTTCTTCTTTTTTTTTTTTTTTTTTGTTTTTTGTTTGTTTGTTTTTTGTTTTTTGTTTTGTTTTTCTCTGACCCTGATCCCAAGTCCTGGGTCTGTGCAATGGTGCCGAACCAGTTGGCTGTCAGCCTTCTTGTCTATCCCTCTAGCTTGTTGATGAATTGTTCTTGCTTGGTTGTTGGTTTTTCTTTTTAATTTTAATATTATTATTATTATTTTTTTAATATTAATCACAGGTTATTTACTTTGTATCCCAGCCGATAGCCTCCGCCTCATTTCTTGGTTGATTTTGACTGTATTATTTATATTGTGTGTTTTGTTTTTGCCACAACCTGCCTGTCTTCCTGCCAGTATCCTTACAGCCCCAGTGTGTAAGTTTCACATTTAGAGTTAGAATTTGTTCAGAGAGATAGGTAATGTGCAGGCCTGTACTGCCACCACCAGCACAGACTCTAATTCAATGTGTTGTGTGTGTGTGTGTTTGCTTGTTTTGTTTATTTATCCATTCATCCATTCTTTTGTTTACTGGTTGTTTTTTTTTCTGCTTTTGTTTTGTTTGTTTGTTTGTTTTGTTTTAGTTTTACATATATTTTTTTTCTCTCCAGATATGGGTGGCTGCCCTGCCACTCACTCTGGAGACCAGTCTGGCCCTGAAACAAAGAGAAGGCCTGCTTCTGCTGTTTTGTTTTCATGCTTTTTGTTTGCTTGTTTGTTTTATTCTAGGCAGGTAAGCAAGGGTTGGGGGGTAGAAGAGAAAGAAAGACACACATCACACACAGAGATCCCCCCCCTCTCTCAAACACACACCAGAGAGAAAGAACTAAATATACGATAAGAATATAAACCAGAAGAAGAAAAACAAAATGTCTGATTCCTGGAATTAGAGAAATACAAGGAAGAGAAGCTGTGTGGTGGTACATCTTTAGGCCCAGCACCCTGAAGGCAGAGGCAGGCAGATCCCTGGGTTTTAAGCCTGCTTTGCAGATGGTATCCTTTCTGAAACCTTGTTTCAAAAAACTAGAACTAAGTAACTGAGTGAGTGCATGAAGAAAATAAACAAATCATGAGGAGTGAATGTCATGGAGCCTTCTTTGTTATTCTCTTTCATGTTATCATTCTGAGGAATGAAACTAATGTATCCGGACACCATAAACAAGTGGTTTTTGTTTTTTTGTTTGTGTGTGTGTGTGTGTGTGTGTGTGTGGTGTGTGTATACTGCTTGGTCAAAGGCTTTTTGCTTTCTGCCAACATTCGACATGATTTCATTGCTAGAAAACCACCCAGCATGGCCAGAAGTAACATTACCACTGTACCCCACGTGCTTTTGTTTCTAGAAGTGATAAAGCAAATTTTTGGGAAAGTGTTCAGGAACAGCGGTACATTAGTGCCCCGACTTTTTATTATTTTGCTCTGCTCCTTCCTGCCGGCACCTGCGCGGGCTGTGTGCTCTGTGGGGCCCGAAGCTGGCTGTCCCAGGGGAGTCAGGTGACCTGACGAGGGCTGCCCTGGCCACTCGCCGGGTGCTCACCACCCTGCCGGGACCCTTTTCCCCTGGCCATCCTCTGGAGGCGTTTAGCCGCCCCCCCCCGGGCAGGCAGGCAGGCAGGCAGGGGCAGGGGAGGAAGAAGCCCCCGCCCCGACCCCGCCCCCCAGGCCCCATCGTGGCCTGCTGGGTCGTGGACCCACCCGGGCTGCGGTTCCTGCTCAGGCAGTTTGAACTGCTACCTAGGACTTGGGCCCTTTTGGGAGACTCGAGCCGGGTCTGCTTGGCCTGTACAGGCAGCTGCAGGATTGCTGATACTGGATTGCAGTTCACAACGAGTACATCCACTGCTGGTAGATATTTACATTGCATTCGCTGACTCTAACGCTTAAATGCGCTTCTCTCAACCCCCTGATCCACCCGCCATCGCCTTCCCGACGGCTCGCCTTCAACTGCCCGCATCCTTTCAGATTTTCCCAGAGATGATGAGTTGAATGTGAGGACAGTCTGCTTTACCTGGACTAGGATTTCTGCTAATGTTTTAGGAGAGAGACAAGATGTTTTAGTGAAAATCTCGGGGAACTATTTTTGAACCTCCAAATGCGAGCACCAATGCAAGATAATGTAGACGACTGCTACAAGCCACATTCAACACACACACACACACCACACAACACACACAGAGAGAGAAAAGAGAGAGAGTCAGAGAACTATATTTTAAAATTAAATTGAATGGACAAAGATAACAAGAAGTCAGTTTTTGTTTGTTTGATTTTGTTTGTTTTTTTTTTTTTTTAATTTTTGTGGGTTTCTTCTTTTCCACAGGGTTTCCTTGATACATCATGGCTGTGTTTTTGTTTTGTTTGTTTGTTTTTTTTAAATTTATTTAATTCAGATTTTATGAGTAGTGGAAGGTGTCGACCCCTTTGGGAACTGGCGCAAGGCACTTGTGAGCTGCCATGTGGTCCTGGGAATTGAACCCGGCCCGCTCGAAGAGCCGATAGACAGGCTCTTAAGCACGGAGCCATCTCTCCAGGCCCTGAAAGATGAAACGTTAACCCAAAGTTTTTCCCCTTTCCTTTTCGTTTCAGTCGCCTTTTTTTGCTTAAGTGATCGTGGGGGACCACTTCACCCTTCCCATCTCTAGCGAAAGTCTCTCAGAGTTTAGTGATACCTTTTTTATTTTTTGTTTTTTAAAAGATTGATTTATTTTATGTATACGAGTGTTGTATCTCTTACATCTGCCAGAAGAGGGAATCGTTCACCTGATAGATGGCTGTGAGCCACCGGGTGGTCCCAAGAGTTATTTTTCCCTTTTTTTATTGTCATTTTTTCTTTTAATGACCAAAAGGGGGACCCCTTTTATCTTCTCCACCTTACATTGACACAAAGTTTAGAAATTTAGGCTGCTAGCACCTGTGATAATTTTTTTTTTTTTAATTTTTTTAAAAGATTTTTTTACTTTAGGATAAAAAAGTGTTGTATCTGCATTTATTTATATTCCAGAAGGGGGAATGGGGTTCACCTTCTGAGAATTTTTCTTTTTTTTTTCAACGGTTCGGAAACACTGTTACATTTTTTCCCTTTACTTAGTTCGCAACGCTGTGCTGTGCCTTTTTCCTTCACCTTGAAAAGGTTTTATGTTTCTTCGTACATGCCAGATAGATCACTTTTCGTTTTTTCCCCAGCATAGCTCAGAAACACCGTTACATACTTTCCGGGATTTTGTTAAAGCTGGCTTTGACTTCCTGTTTTTCCCTTTTGAAAAAAATTCAGCGCCTTCTACTTTTTAATAGCATTTTTTTGTTTTCTTTTGTGGAAACAGAGAGTTAGCTATATTTTAAGATTAAACAAGGTAACGAAAATTAAAAAACAAACTTTTCTTCTTTTTCTCTCTCTCTCTAGATGGGGTTTTTTGTAACGGGGGTTTTTGTCCTGCCACTGGTTCTGGAGCCATCGGGGAAACAAAGAAAAAGGCCTCTTTGTTTTTTGTTGTTGTGTTTTTTTTCGCCTT
>JAEOAE010003890.1:0-11203 GCA_036365155.1 Meriones psammophilus | reverse complement strand
ATTATAATTTGTGTTTTCCCGATGACAAAGGATATTGAACATTTCATTAACAGGTTCTCAGCCAGAAGAGATTCCTCTCTTTAATTCTATGGTTTATTGTACCTCATTTTTAATTGGGATACTTGGTGTATCGATGTTTAGTTTTTTGAGTTCTTCATACATATTGGATATCAGCAATCAATGCAATGGAGGGTATACAATGTGTTTTTATTTCAAAACACCACATCTATAAATATGTAAACGTTTTAGGTATCAGTTAAAATACTTAAAAGATATATAGGCATATACTCAAACCATTTATCCCTTTGGCTGTTTTTATGTAGAAGAAGGTAAGTTTAGTGGATGTGTTACAAAGGGTACTGAAGATAGGATTAAAGCAAGGTTTTATAATTAATGGAACAAGAATATGACATTTAATGTGTCCTCATTACTTAAAGATTTAGACCAATATTTCTGAAGTGTGTTTTGATGAACCCTAGTGCCTTGGAATGCAAAGCACAGAAACATTTGTTTAAACGTGAAATAATGAATGCTGATTTGAGACTGAGCATCAGAAAGGGAAGGTGCTCAAAAGTTCCACAGGAGAAAAGCTGGTTTAATTAGATTTAGCTCAGGCTTGCCCAAAATGTGACTTTCCCCACATTGTTTCAGTCATTTATCCCTCTGAAATCACAACACATTTTTGTGATGCAAAGTGTAGTCCTTAGTCGTGTGTTTTAAAATTGCATATTAGTGAGTAGTGGAAAGACATCTATTGAAGTCATGTGTGTCTCTTGACTGTCAGTGCACAGGTAGGCATATGTGCTCACTGTCAAGAGGGCAGCCTCTGAGTTGAGAGGCCTGCAATCCACCTCAGTAAGGTCACTGGGAGAGGAGGCATGAGATATGACCAGGAGGGTGAGGAAAGACATCATGCTTCATGGGAGAAGCACAATAAAATTGTGCTTTTTTAAAGATGTAAGAAGAAAAAGCATTGCAGGCTAAGGAAATTTTAAAAAGCTCATTGTGAGGATCTCATTAAAATCATTTATTCCTCTTTGGGTTTAGGTTAGGGTTTTGAAACTGAAAGGACTAAGATTTAAACATCTTCATGTCAAAAGGAAACCTCTGCTCCATTTCATCCAGTCATCAAGTCATCCCAGAAGGCAGCATTTGTAATATTTCTGTTTTATGTGCAGGTTGACAGTGTTGAGGATTAAACTGAAGCCTCCTGCATGGCAGGTAAACACAATTGACTACATCTTCAGGTTGTAAGTTTTCTAATTTAAAAGTTGAGTTTGGTTTGTGATGTGCATGTGGTGTATGTGCAAAAGTGTGGGGGGTTTAATGTGAATGTGCACATGTGTGGGGAGTTTTGCAGGGGTGTATGTGCACACATGTGGGAAGGTTTATTGTGCTGAGGTATATCCCCCTTATCCCTAAAATTCGCAATTCTTATTCCCTGAATAGGTGCTGGATTTGGTCAAAAGGCCTTTTCTGCATCTAATGTGATGAGATGATCATGTGTTTTCCTTCTTTCAGTGCTTACATAGTGGATTCAATGTTTTCATTTTTGTTTATTGAGTTAATCTTAATCTCAGGGATGAAGCCTTCTTGATCATAGTTGATGATCCTTTTATGCATTCTCTGGTGTAGTTGACAGGTATGTTGAGTCTTTTGCACCTATGTTCATACAGGAAATTATTTTGTAATTTACTTTGTTTGAGATATTTGTGGTTTGGGTAAATTGATAACTTGGCCTCATAAAAGGAATTGCACAGTATTGCTTCTGTTTCTAATTCTGAGATATATTGAGGAGTGTTACCATTATCAGTTTGAAAGGATAGTAGACTTCTGTGACAAAATAAACTTTTCTGGAGTTCTTGTTACTCTTTTTTAGAAACCTATTTTTCAAAATAGGGGTTTTCTGCCTAGATTTGTGTTGCCCTGGAATCAAATTGTAGACCAGCATGGATTTGAGTTTAGAGAGGTTTTGAGAAATTTAGTTACTGCTTCTATTTCCTAACAACTTATTGGTCTATTTCAACTGGTTAACTTGCCTTTATTTTACTTTGTTAAGTGGTATTTATCCAGAAAATGATTTCTTTATAGATTTTCCAATTTGGTGAAAGGTTTTAAAACCATGTCTTAGGATTCTCTGGGTTTCTATGCTGTCTGTGGTTATGTACCCATTCTCAACTCCAATTTTTTAGTTTTGATCCTGTCTCTCACCCTTTTAGTGAAACTGCGTAATGGTTTGTCATTCTTCTGATTTTCTCAAGCAACCAACTCATATACCCCAGGGATATATGTGAGACTATTTTTCACCATCCATGAGTCTCAGAGACCATCTGGAAGAGGGGTTGAAAGATTTAAAGATCCAGAAGTCAGAGAGTTTGATCAAGAAGTCAGAAAGCAGTATCTCCTGTATCTGCAGTACTGAACTCAGGAATACACTCTGAGATCAAGGCAGTGACTATTCTAGCAGGGGAGAGAAAGGGTCTCACTGACCACACCCCAAAGTGAGAAGTTGCTGACAGTTTGGCTGCTTCTAGAGGAGGCATCAGGATAATAGGATTCCATTGTGAACCCTGAGATTGTGAACTGTGAAAACGTTTTTTTTTTTTTTTTTTTTTTTTTTTCAGGTGTGGAGTGGTTCAGGCATAGCACCCAGCTTTAATCTAAGAACTTTCTGTTTATTTTTAACAAATAGCTGTGGTGTGGTTCACCCTATCATGTAACTTTAATCCAAAAACTTTCTGTAATCAGGATTAAAGAAAGTTAACTCTGGAGGAATTCACCTGTTTAAGAAGGCCACCTGTAGAGATCTTTTTAAAACTCAACTTTATTTGGGGTATTTAGGCCTGTAACTTTCTTTCACCAACACCCCAAAATTAAGTAGGATAGAAAAACTTTTAGTGGGTAGAGAGTGCCCAGACAACCTTACTCCTCCCAGCAATTTAGGGTTAAGGGTTTCTTTTAGGACTCTATACCTATATCTGTCAACTACAGACACAGCTAGGAATCACCTCCATGCTGCTGTGCCCTAGAGAGTTTCTTTCTGTCTGATTCAAACCAGCACACCATCTCTGGCCTCTGGTCTCTCCAAACTGCTCCATGCCAAATGCCCAGACTGACTGTCACCAAAAACAGCACGTCTTCTCTTTCATAGCCTCATATTTATACTGAGTCCTAGAACACTCCTCTCTCTGTGCAGCAAGTGGAAGGCCCTTAGCAGCTGGCAAAGATCACACCCTGCACTTGACAACTAAGAGGTGTGGACAAACTATGGCCCAACTAAAATCCCACACATTTAATTAAAACAAAAAATATGAGATTGCAAAGAAACCAAAATTTCCATTCCAGTAACCAGCTGTCACAGACTAACAGAAAAGAGGGCCTTTTGATTTCAAGGCTGTTTAAAGCAGTATGGAGAAGAAGGTGGAGAAGGTGCTTTTGGCTTTTGGCTTTTTCCTCTGGGACTTGAGCTAAGTAGAAAGGCTTCTTCCTTCTGGGATATCGACTAGTCAAGAAGGTCAGCAGGGTGCTTTCATAGGGCTAGTTGGCTTTGACCTCAGCATCTGTCTCCTGAGTCTTTAGGGGTAGAATCTAATGATTGGGACTCTTGTTTTTAAAACAACAGCCCTCTGATGCTCGCCCAAGTGGATTGCATTCAGGGTCTGCAAGCTACTTTCCAGGAGTGGAGGCAGTGCCCTGTGCCCTGCACTGAACCTTCTATTCCTACTCTACTCCCCAAGCCCTTCATCAGCATTCTTTATCAGTTGGTGCTCATCTGATATCTGCACTGGAAGGGGTAGCTAGCAGCCCATCCAACAAGGAAATCTTATCTTGCTGAATGTAAGAGTACATGAGGGTTCCTGCCTATTTCACCCATTGCACTATTGATTGTTGTTGTTTCTTAAGAAGGGCAAAGATAAAACCCCCAAACAGATACATTGATCTTGAGAATGAGGTATGAGCATACAGATATTTGTCTTACTCATGGAGCCTCCTATATTTGTGAGCAACCATCTCAGCCTGTTCTTAAGTAATTCAAAGATTGAAAGGATCATTTAGAAACATAGGAAAGAGCCAAATTAAACATTTCAGGATGATCATGTTAGCATATGAAACTTATTTTTATATTATATACACAGTGGTAGGACATTTCCAAGAAAGAATGATATAAGATTACAAATCTTCAGAAATTTTAAGAGTGGCATAGAAATCGATAGTTAAATTTGGACACTTCTAGGTAGGCCCTGCAAGGGCTTAAGGAATCTTGAGCAATTCTGTCAGTGAGCATGTCCACAAACATGGCTTCAGAGGAAGATTTCAGGGTTGTTCATTACACATCTGCACTGAAGTTCTGTCTGGGTCATCACTTTGTTTTTCCGCAGATGACTTGATGTTTCTGGTCAGGTCAGGTTGAGGAACAAAGTCAACAATGCATACCCAAGGTGTCAGGACATGAGGGTTCGAACCATAGTCTGGAAGTCTATGAGGGTGATGTCATACATCAGACACCAGATTTGGTTGTTCTGTCTATAATTTCCTTTGAGATCTTGTTGTTCACTAACACAGAGAAGATCTCTTGTCTTGGATCTCTTGAAAACAGCTGGAGCCTATAACATATCTGGGTGGGGTCCACACACCCATCATGCCAAAGTTGCCCACATGGTTTCTCTGCTGTGGTCCAGACATGATGAAGGCCATGTATTCTGCTTGTGGTTCTAAATTGATTATCGTTACATTCAAAGGTTGACTTGTGACAACACTGCACTTAGAGGTTCTATGTCTAATTAATGAAGGAGGCTTGATTAGTTCACACTATTCTGCATAGAGTTGTTATCTGGGAGAAAAGCTGGTGCCATCCCTGCTTCTGTGCTGCCTAAAACCTAGCATGATATCTACACTTTGATCAGCTCCCTTGTATGCTGAGGCAACCATGATATAGGATGCTGAAATGGGAAGTTAGGAGTATATGTCTATAAACATTCACAACCTTTAATTCTAGCCTCTAGGTTCCTTTTCCTTCCTTTTGTTCACTCCTTCCTTACTTTCTGCCTTCCTTTCTTCCCTCCTTCTTTTCTTTCCTTCTTTCTTTATTCCTTTTGGAGATACTAAATTCCCACATTATACTGGGGCTCCTGTAGCTGCAACCTCAGAGTCAAATGAGAACTTGTTGTAAATGGCAATATTGGATCTACTTCAGACCTAGTGAATCAGAATCACTAGCAGTCTGTTTATCAAGGCCTTTAAATCAAGCTAATGAATACTAAAGGACACAGCTGGAGGGAAAATGTGGTGAGTGTCCTAGGTCAAGGTTAACAGTTCTTGTATCTCTAGCTCTGTGCAATTGCTATACATAATGACCTAGTCATTTCCTTTAAAGATTTTGTCCTGGTTTGCTTTCTCTTGTTTTGACAAAAGACAGATCAAAACCAACTTAGGTCTAGAAAGGTTTATTGTATCTTACAACTTTTAGAACATCATCCACCAGTGAAGAATCCAGTGCAGGGACTCCAGCAGGAGCAGAGGCAGGAACCATGGAGGAAAGTGGCACACTGGCTTGCTCAGCTTGATTTTTTCTACAAACCAGGGCCATTGCTCAGGTGTGGCACCACGCACAGTGTGCTGTGCCCTCCCACATCAATCATCAAGTAAGAAAGTACTGCTTCAGGCATGTCTATAGGCATTGAGGCAAGTTCTCAATTGAGGATTTTTCTTCCCAGGTTTTATTAATTATAAACTATGCAGAACTTGTTTAACGTGCATTGGAAATTTTTGACTGAAAAATATGATAAATATTTGATGGGATATACTTACATTTCAACATTATACAGTATGTTCCTTTTTAGAGCATAAATTCAGTATTTTATTTCTTTGGCCTTCATTTATTTATTTTTTAAATATGGAAGCTTAGTTTTATGTTTATTTTTTTTATTAGTTACATTTTATTCCCTTTGTATCCCACCTGTAGCTTCCTCCCTCCCTCTATCCAACCCATACCCCTTCCTCAGTCCACAAATAGGAGAGGTCTTCCTCCTATTTCTTCTGGTCCCAGTCTATCAGATATCATCAGGAGTGGCTGCATTTTCTTCCTCTGTGGCCTGGAAAGGATACACCCCCCCTGAGGGGGAGGTGATCAAAGAGCAGGCCAATCAGTTCATGTCAGAGACATTCACAGTCCCCATATCTATGGAACACACTTGGACACCAAACTGCTATGGGGTACATCAGTGCAGGCGATCAAGATTACCTCCTTGGTTGGAATATCAGTCTTGAGAGAAAAAAAAAAAAAAAAAAAAAAAAAAAAAAACCCTGTACCAGATTTTTTGGTTCTGTTTCTCTCCTTATGAAGTAATTAAAAACAAGGAAATCATGAAATCTGCAGGCAAATGGTGGGAACTGGAAAAGATCATCCTGTGTGAGGTATCCCAGAAACAGAAAGACACACAGGGTATACTCATAAGTGGATATTAGACATATAAGATAGGATAAACATAGTAAAATCTGTAAAACTATAAAAATTAATCAAGAAGGAGGTATATAATCAAGAAGGAGCATCTGGGTAAGATGCTCAATTCTCATTCAGAAAGGCAAAGAGGGTGGACATCAGAAGAGGAGAAAACAGGGAACAGGACAAGAGCCTTCCGCAGAGGGGCTCTGAAGGTCTTTACCCTGCAGGGTATCAAAGCAGATGCTAAGATCGATAGCCAAACTTTGGGCAGAGTGCAGGGAATCTTATGAAAGAAGGGGGAAAAGAGAGAAGCTCCAAGAGGAGAGCAACAGAATGATTTATTTATTTTTATTATTTTACATCATAATCAAAGCTTTCCTTCCCTCCTTTCTTCCAAGTACCTCCTTCTCACCAAACTTCTCACCCATCCTCCATCTTCCCTTTTTCCAAGGAAAAGGGGAGGCTTCCCATGGATATCAACCAGCCTTGGCATATCAAGTTACAGTAGGACTAGGTAGGGCATCTTCACCTATTGTGGCTAAACAAAGCAACCCTGTTAGGGGAAAGGGATCCAAAGGCAGGCAACAGTCAGAGCAGACCCTCCTTGAGCTGTTAGGAATCCCACATGAAGACCCAGCTGCATAACTGTTTCATATGTGCAGAGTGCCTAGGTCTGTCCCAACCATGCTCTCTGTTTGGTGGTTCAGTCTCTGTGAGACCCTATGAGCCCAGATTAATTGATTCTGTAGGTTTTCTTGTAATGTTTTTGAACTCTTTGGCTTCTTCAGTCCTTCTTCCTCTGTATCCTAAGCATTCCCCAAGCTCAGCCTAATGTTTGACTGTGGGTCATTGCATCTGTTTCCATCAGTTGCTGAGTGAAGTCTCTTATAAAACAGATATACTAGGTGCCTGCCTGTAAATACAGTCAAATATCATTGATAGTACAAGAGGTGTGCTGTTGCGAGCCGTGTGGTCGTCTCGCCAGCAAAAATGCACGTGAACAACAGGATCCTTCTGCAGCAAGCTTTATCGCAGTCAAATGATGAAAGGAGGAAGACCCCAAGTCCCCGAAGTGGCGCTGTTTATATAAGCCCTGCTCGCACCAAAGTGGTGTGAGATGACGTATCATCCCCTGATTGGCTGCTCACCCATCACCCCATATGACTCCCCGGGCTGGGCTCATGACGATGGTTGACCAACGGTCATAATGGTCATAACAGTTTACCAGTTTTGAGGGCAGAAGCCAGTGCCATGGCAACCAAACCCCGGCTCTCAACATCTCCCCCTTTTTTATTTTGTTTGAACAGTAAGCTTCCTACTGTCAATACAGCATTATGCCAGACAGCCAACGTCTGAGCCTGGTGAAAGGCAATGCTTCAGCCGTTGCCCGTCATTGGAGCAACCTCCTCACTGTGAGGCTGTCCTGTCTTAGGTCGGTGAAGACTTATTTGCACTCTTCCATCACTGACTTTCCAGATCGTTTGGCAAGAGAAAAATTGTGATTTACACCCATCCCCGTGCAATGGGAAACAGATCCCCAGGGAGTGCAAGGGCTGTAAATCCAGATTGTGGCATGTGCTTGCAAAGACAGAGGCAACCTTGTCAAACATTAATTTTTCAGCATGAATAACCAAATATTGGGGGAGGTGGCTTGCTCCAGAGCTGCTAGCGCCTGTGCGATCACCACCTTGTCACGTTTTTGTTGGGTTTTGAGTTTGCAGACCAACCAGAGGACAAATATTAAACCACAGCACAGGGCAGCGTCAAACATCCCAACGCCCACCCATTCCTTAAAATAAGAAAAGGAGGAAGAAGCCCAGTATAATAAGCCATCTGTGAGCGATAAATCCACTCGAGTAGAATTAATGTTCGCCACCGCCACCCTTAGCTCTTCGTTTCTTCAAATCCTTCTGACCAATTTCCTGCAAGATATAGGGACAATTTCCTGGACAAATTAGCGGCTCTGGTAGATTTTCATATTGTACACTGGTAATACAGAGTGCTCCTATTTTTCTTTCACACCCTAATTGAGCCAATTGAGATAAAATATCTATTCTTTCTTCATATGGGCCAACCACCTCCAAATCCCAATCTGGGTCCTAGCACCTTCAGCTTTAACCATGGATCTCACTCTCCTCAGGCCTGGTAATGACGCAGGAGAGCTCACATGGGTGCCCTCACAATACTAGGAACCCGATTTATAAGGATCCAAGCAAGAACTGGAATTAGTTGCAGGTATATTCGTTGAAAGATCATCTTCAGCTGCCGCGAGCTTTCGCATGAGGAGCTCCGGTACCCAGAATGGATTGTTTTCTTCCTGTGGGAAAACACAGACAGCTCCCCTGGATCTTATTAAGATAGGAACCGGGCCTTTCCATTGACCAGTCAAAACATCCTTCCATTTGACCATTTCCTTAGGCCTATCAGGCTCTAAGCAGTGGCGATCAGCCGCTGAGTGGCCCTGACTGTCCAAATTTAAAAAATTGAGAGTAAAGAGTGCCAAGGAAACAGTCACTCGTGGCACTGAGGGCAGAGCCTCCTCGACTCCCCCTTTTTGTTTTATTAAGTAGGATTTTAGAGTGCGATGAGCATGTTCAATAATACCCTGTCCCTGAGGATTATATGGGAGACCCGTTAGATGGGTCACTCCCATTTGATGACAAAACTGTCCAAATTTCTGAGAAGTATAGGCTGGCCCATTGTCAGTTTTTAGAATTTTGGGCTTTCCCCAGGCACTCCATGCCTCCAGGCAATGTTGAATAACATGGGCTGCCTTTTTTCCAGTCAGGGGAGAAGCAAACATAACTCCAGACCAAGTATCAATGGAAACATGTAAATATTGAAGTTTACCAAAAAATGAAATGTGAGTAACATCCATCTGCCACACTTGTAGCGGACGGATTCCTCTGGGATTAATCCCAACATGAGGCATAGGTAAGAACTGACAACAATTTTGACATTGGGTTACAATATCTCTAGCTTCCTTTCTAGTTATGTCAAATCAATGACGCAGTGTCTCAGCTGTCACATGAAATTTCTTATGAAACTCTTTAGCCAATTCTAAATTTGAGAAGAGGGCAAATGCAATCATCTTTGTGGCTCGATCTGCCAGGTCATTTCCATGGGACATGGGTCCCGGTAGACCTGAGTGAGCCCTAATATGTGTAATAAAAACAGGGGATTTTCTGATAATTAAGACAAACTGAATTTTTTGAAAAATTTTTGCAAGTTTGCTAGATGCCTTGATCAATCCAGCAGCCTCTAAGATTTTGGTTGCATTTACCACATAACTAGAATCAGAAACAATATTTAAAGGACCTGGAAATTTTGTCAAAACTTCTAACACTACTAAACATTCCACAATTTGAGGCGAAGTCTCATGATATTGCTTAGAAACAACATTATTATTAACCACATAAGCTCCTACTCCTGTTTTTGACCCATCTGTATAAACTACCAGTCCATCCCGAAGTGGTTTCTGGGACGTTACATGAGGGAAGACTACCTCTTGAGTTAAAGCAAATTGCAAAACAGGGTGTCGAGGGTAATGATTATCAATCAAGCCACTAAAGGAGGTAACTAGCACCGCCCAAGTGTCAGAGGTAACAGTCAATACCTGAACCTCATGAGCTGTATAAGGCACTATTAAGAACTTTGGCTCCTTCCCAAAGTGTGTAATTGCGGCTTTTAACACTTGTAGTGCAAGTTGAGCAACTGCATCTGGATACCATTTAATAATTTTTTGCAGGAGAAGCATTGGGATCAACCCACAATAAGGGTCCATCTTGCCATAATACAGCAGTTGGTAAATGTTTAGTTTTAATAACACACAGGTCAAAGGTCTTAGTTTTATCTACACGTTTTAGTTGGGCATCTTGTAAAGCGTTTTCTACCACTTGCAGGGCGTGGCTTGCAGCCGGTGTTAAGGCTCTGGGTGAAGAAATATGAGCATCCCCTTCCAAAATATCAAATAGGGGTTTTAATTCAGCAGAAGGAATCTTTAAAAACGGCCTAAGCCAATTTATATCACCTAATAATTTTTAAAAATCACTAGGGACAACAGGAGCGGCCGACCGAGAAAGTGCACGCTTCCTGTTTCTCAGTAGTGGCCGCTTATCCAGGTGGATCCAGATGGTATCCTTCTTCCTCATAGCGGGCTGCTTCCTCCTCTAAGTCCTCTTCCTCAGAGGGATTCAGCTGCTCAGATTCAGAGCTATCAAGCCCCAAAGCCTCCAATTCTTTTATCAGATAAAGAGGCTTCTTTTTTGATTTTTTCTTCTCCTTATCATGTTTCTCTCCAAGGGCGTTCTTTCCCTTATCTCTCGCTCCTGCAGCTTTGACATCCACAGAAGGGCCTTTTTTCTTAGAGACGTTTTTATTTCTATCCATCGGGGCCCCTAATCTTTTGTCATGTTCTGTTTCTGACATGCTGTCTTGTATCTCCTCTAACACTCCCTTAGTGCCTACTCTTAGCTTTCTGTACAACAGAGAAAGCAATAAAGGCTTCTGCTAGCTGAAGTGAAAGATGAGATAAATCAAGACCAAACATGCCTCTCAGAACTTATCTCGCTGCTACAGTTCTGAATCCTCCCCACGAACGGGAGTCTCCTCGGCACCAGCGATGGCAGGTTCCCGGGTTTCAGCACCAAATGTTGCGAGCCGCATGGTCATCTCGCCAGCAAGAACGCACGCGAACAACAGGATCCTTCTGCAGCAAGCTTTATTGCAGTCAAACTATGAAAGGAGAAAGACCCCAAGTCC
>JAEOAE010001623.1:0-10440 GCA_036365155.1 Meriones psammophilus | reverse complement strand
CGCAGCTCTCACAGTTCCCTTTTTGTTTTGGACGATCAGGCAAGAGTAGAGGTCTGATCTCTGATATTAGAAATAAATTGGGACTTTGTACCGATGTTCATTTAGGTGTCATCCACCCAAAGAGCATCAGACCCGTCCAATAATACCTTTTCTCAGAGGTGGACCTGGGGTATCAACCCGCATGCAATCAGACATGCTCTTCTCTGGGTCCAAAGCGCTGACCCTGAGTGCAGTGCTTAGCCTCGCATCCTGAGCGCAACATTTTAGCTTTTATGGTATCCAACCATGCTTGGGGAGAATGTCCTGCTTCAATGGCTGTAAAGGCCTGAATGATCATGGCTGCATCACACTGTTGTGAGACTCTAATCTGCATATATACCACAGGCAAAACCAAGGAGACCAACACCAGATGGCCTGCTAATGCCCCATGCCCGCCCATTCCTTCAGATGATTCATGGCTGCAAATCCATGATGATAATCCTGTGGCTAGTCCTGTGTCCACTCTTGTTAGAATTTACTGTGACAATGGCCACTCAGCTGCTCCATCGAGTATCGAATTCTCCAGTCCAATTACCTAAAAATATAGCCAGACAATTGTTTAGACAGATTTGCAGCACAGGAAATTCTCATGTTATATGCTAGTGACTCAAAGTCCAGCATATTTTCATTGACAGCCAAGTTGAGCGACGGCCATAGGGTATCAATTTGCTCCTGCACGAGGTCAATCCTCTGATTGAACACCATCAAAACCTCCTTTAGTTGAGCACACTCTTTATGTACAACCAAGGCAGAGCTACATTGGCTAAATGATTATTCAGGGTCTGAGCAGTCTGCCCAGTACACACTATGGCTAATGCCGTAGGAGTTCCAACAGCCGCCAATGATGGTAGTAACAATGGTGGCTGTAGTTCCAAGATCCATTTCTGTCTGAAGAGAGTCACAGCGAGAGGGCATCAACGGGCACACAGGCACCAGTGAGGCATGAGCAACCAGGGCATGCCTAAATTTTTATTAGCATTCCAGCATTGGGCAAAAAAGCAAAGAATTACCACAATTACTTGGCTCTTATCTGGCTAATATTAATAATGAATAAAAATGGGGATATAACAAACAGGGTGTGGGCTTTATAGGAATTATGAGAAGCCTTAACTCCCTCCCGAACATCCTGTGTCAGTTCTAGAACCAGCAGTGGTGGTGTCCGAGGTCTGAGTAGTAGGTCCAGAGACCACAGATTGCCAGGGGCGAGAGACATGCCCATGCCAATTGACTAACTCCATGTTTTCCTTTTGAAAGTCATTCATTGTCTTTAAATTATTTTTCCCTTTTTTAAATTTTTTTATCAATTACACTTTATTCATTTGCATCCCCCCATAAGCCCCTCCTCCTCCTCCCTCCCAATCCTCCTCCCTCCTTCCTCTGCTGCATGCCACTCCCAAGTCCACTGGGAGAGGAGGTGCCCTCTCCTTTCGGATCTTAGTCTGTCAGTTCACATCAAAGTGGCTGCATTGTCCTTCTTACTATGGCCTGGTAAGGCTGCTCCTCCCAGAGGAGGTGATCAAAGAGCAGGCCAATCAGATTATGTCCAGTCTTCACATTACTATGTAACCCACTTGACACTGAACTGCCCTGGCTACATCTGTGCAGGGGTTCTGGGTTATCTCCATGAATAGTCCTTGGTTGAGTATGAGTCTCTGGGAAGTTCCCTGTGTTCAAATTTTCTTGTTCTGTTGCTCTCCTTGTGGAGACCCTGTCCTCTCCAGCTCTTACTATTTCCCAGTTCTACATAAAATTCCATTCACTCTGCCCAACAGCTGCCCATCAGGCTCAGCATCTGCTTTGATAGTCTGTAGGGGCAGAGGCTTTCAGAGGCCCTCTGTGGCAGGTTCCTAGGTTGTTTCCTGTTTTCTTCTTTCTGATGTCCATCCTATTTGCCTTTCTGGATGGGGATTGACATTTTAGTTAGGTCCTCTCTCTGCTTAGTTTCTTTAGATGTACAGATTTTTAGTGGGTTTGTCCTATGTTGTATGTCTATATGAGTGAGTATATACCATGTGTGTCTTTTTTTGCTTCTGGGACAACTCACTCAGGATGATCCTTTCCAGATCCCACCATTTACCTGCAAATTTCATGATTTCTTATTTTTCATTGCTGAGTAATATTCCATTGTATAGATGTACCACAATTTCTGCATCCATTCTTCAGTTGAGGGGCATCTGGGTTGTTTCCAGCTTCTGGCTATTATAAATAAAGCTGCTACAAACATGGTTGAGCAAATGTCCTTTTGTGTACTTGAGCCTCTTTTGGATATATGCCCAGAGTGGTAT
Organism: Meriones psammophilus; assembly: GCA_036365155.1. NCBI lineage: Eukaryota > Metazoa > Chordata > Mammalia > Rodentia > Muridae > Meriones > Meriones psammophilus. Next base: position 8,116 of record JAEOAE010001623.1, on the reverse strand, counting down.
GGCTGGATCTTGAGGAAGCACTATTCCTAGTTGTCTGAGAAAGCACCAGATTGATTTCCAGAGTGGTTGTACAAGTTTACATTCCCACCAGCAGTGGAGAAGGGTTCCTTTTCTCCACAACCTCTCCAGCATGTGTTGTCACTTGAGTTTTTGATCTTGGCCATTCTGATGGGTGTAAGGTGAAATCTCAGGGTTGTTTTGATTTGCATTTCCTAATGGCTAATGAGGTTGAGCATTTTTTTAAGTGCTTCTCTGCCATTCAGTATTCCTCTACAGAGAATTCTCTGTTTAGCTCTGTTTCCCCATTTTAATTGGATTACTTGGGTTTGCTGCTTTTCAGCTTCTTTAGTTCTTTTATATATACTGATATGAGTCCTCTGTCAGATAAAGGGTTGGTGAAGATTCTTTCCCAATCTGTAGGCATTTGCTTTGTTTTGATGACGGTGTCCTTTGCTTTACAGAAGCTTTTCAGTTTCATGAGGTCCCATTTATTGATTGTTGCTCTTAGAGCCTGTGCTGTTGGTGTTCTGTTCAGGAAGTTTTCTCCTGTACCAATGAGTTCTAGGGTTATTCCCACATTTTTTTCTAAATTTGATTTAATGTGTCTGGTTTTATGTTGAGGTCTTTGATCCACTTGGACTTCAGTTTTGTGCAGGGTGATAAGTATGGATCTATTTTCATTTTTCTACATGTAGACATCCAGTTAGACCAGCACCATTTGTTGAAGATGCTATCTTTTTCCATTGTATGGTTTTGCATCTTTGTCAAAGATCAGGTGTCCATAAGTGTGTGGGTTTATTTCTGGGTCCTCTGTTTGATTCCCATTGATCCACCATTCTGTTTCTATGCCAGTACCATGCAGTTTTTAAAACTGTTGCTCTATAGTACAACTTAAGATCAGGGATGGAGATACCTCCAGAAGATCTTTTATTGTAGAGGATTGTTTTAGCAATTTGGGTTTCTTGTTATTCCATACGAAGTTGAGAATTTTTCTTTCCAGGTCTGTAAAGAATTGTGTTGGTAATTTGATGGGAATTGCATTGAATCTGTAGATTGCTTTTGGTAAGATGGCCATTTTTACTATGTTAATCCTGCCAAGCCATGAGCATGGGAGATCTTTCCATCTTCTGATATCTTCTTCTAATTCTTTCTTCAGAGACTTGAAATTTTTTTCATACAAGTCTTTGACTTGCTTGGTTAGGGTTACACCAAAGTACTTTATGTCATTTGTGGCTATTATGAAGGGTGTTGTTTCCCTAATTTATTTCTCAGCCCCTTTGTCTTTTGTATACAGGAGGGCTACTGAATTTTTTTTTGAGTTAATTTTGTATCTGGTCACTTTGCTGAAGGTGTTTATCAGCTGTAGGAGTTCCATGGTAGAATTTTGGGGGTCACTCAGGTATACTATCATATCATCTGCAAATAGTGATAATTTGACTTCTTCCTTTCCAATCTGTATCCCCTTGATCTCCTTCAACTGTCTTATTGCTCCAGCAAGAACTTCCAGAACTATGTTGAATAGATATGGAGAGAGTGGGCAGACTTACCTTGTCCCTGATATCAGTGGGATTGCTTTAAGTTTCTCTCCGTTTAGTTTGATGTTGGCTATAGGCTTGCTGTATATTGCCTTTACTATGTTTAGATATGTGCCTTGTATCCCTGATCTCTCCAATACTTAAACATGAATGGATGTTTGATTTTGTCAAATGCCTTTTCAGCATCTAAGGAGATGATCATGTGGTTTTTTTTTTTTTTCTTTCAGTTTGTTAATATGGTAGATCACATTGATGGATTTCTGTACTTGGTCATAGTGGATGATATCTTGGATGTGTTCTTGGATTCGGTTTGCAAGTATTTTGCTGAGTATTTTTGCAGCAATTTTCATAGGGGAGATTGGCCTGAAATTCTCTTTCTTTGTGGGTCTTTGTGAGGTTTAGGTACCAAGGTGACTGTGGCTTCATAGAACGAGTTTGGTAGTGTTCCTTCTGTTTCTATTTTGTGGAATAGTTTGAAGACAACTGGAGTTAGCTCTTCTTTGAAGGTCTGGTAGAATTCTGTGCTGGAACCATCTGGTCCTGGGCTTTTTTTTGGATGGGAGACTTTCGATGACCACTTCTATTTCCTTGAGGGACATAGGACTAGTTAATTGATTTACCTGGTCTTGATTAAGCTTTGGCAAGTGGAATCGATCAAAAAACTGTCCATTTCACTTAGGTTTTCAAATTTTGTGGCATATAGACTTTTGAAGTAAGTCGTAATGATTATTTGGATTTCCTCACTGCTTGCAGTTATGTCCCCCTCTTCATTTCTGATGTTGTTGATTTGGATAGTGTCTCTCTTCCTTTTAGCTAGCTTGGTTAATGGTTTGTCTGTCTTGTTGATTTTCTTAAAGAACCAGCTCATGGTTTCAATGATTCTTTAATTTTTTTTATTTGTTTCTAATTGATTGATTTCAGCCCTGAGTTTGATTATTTCCAGTCATCTACTCCTTTTTGGTGTGTCTGCTTCTTCTTTTTCTAGGGTTTTTAGGTGAGCCATTAAGTTGCTTGAATGCGCTGTCTCAAATTTCTTCTTGAAGGCACTTAGTGCTATGAACTTTCCTCTTAGCACTGCTTTCATTGTGTCCCACAGGTTTGGATATGTTGTGCCTTCATTTTCATTGAATTCTAGGAAGACTTTAATTTCTTTCTTTATTTCTTCCTGACCCAGCTGTCATTTAGTAGCAAGTTGTTCAGTTTCCATGTGTGTAGGCTTTTTGCTATTTCTGTTGTTACTGAGGTCCAGCTTTATTCCATGGTGATCAGATAGGATACAAGGGAATATTTCAATCTTCTTATATCTGTTGAGACTCGCTTTGTGACCAACCATATGGTCTATTTTAGAGAAGGTTCCATGAGGTGGAAGATAAATTCTTTTCTGTTTGGGTGTAAAGTTCTGTAAATGTCTGTTATGTCCATTTGATTCATGACCTCTGTTAAAGACATTGTTTCTTTGTTTAATTTCTGTTTAGTTGACCTGTCCTTTGTTGAGAGTGGGGTGTTGAAGTCTCCCACTATTAATGTGTGGGAATGTATGTGTGGTTTAAGTTTTATCAATATTTCTTTTAGAAATGTGGGTGCCCTTGTATTTGGGGTATAGATGTTCAGGATTCTGAACTTCATTTTATCAGTTTCTTTTAAACAATAGATCTTCCATACATAACTCAAAAGAACAACGACCCTCAGTGATGGTGAATTAATTAGACCTAGGGGGAATCACATGAAGCACATACTAAGATTTCATTATTCTGTGAAATTTAACTCTGCTCTAAGGCCTTTAATAACAGAATTTAGGATGTAAGTATAAAGTGCCTGTGTTTGCTTCAAAACCTTTCTCTCTTCTTTAAAATTGTGGGATATCGATTATTGGGGGTAGTAATAAGTAATTCATCAGGTGGCCCATCTAAGAACAAATACCCTGTTTGTATCAGTAAAACCATGTGGGAATACCTGAGGGTGCTGAGAAGCAACACCTCATTAGAATCCTTCTAACGAAATCTTATGCTACAAACAGTTCCTATCAGTTTATTTCTTTATCCATTTTTGTCAAGAAGAAAATAACTTCACTAAAAAGAGAGGAGAACCACAATGCCAAAATGACAGGCAGGGAATGAAATAACTGGGCCAAGATGACATATGGAATGTTCTTGATTTTCCTTGTAGGAAACATTAAAACTGATTTCTAATATTTCTATCAATATCCTTAGCCACCATTGTCTATTTCTTGTGACAGTTGGCTTTCCAGCTCCAGTCTTTCACCTCCTTTTTCTCTTCCCACTCTCCCATGATGCTCTTTAAACTCAGTTTAAAAGCTGGTCATTGCTTATTAATCCAGCAGGCAGAGGATGTCACAATGCTCAAGGATAGCTTGTTCATATAATGGAACCATAGGTTTTAGAGTGGTAAAATGTGAAGAACTTTTCACAGAAAGAGAAAATTTCTATTTTCACATCTTATTTAGACAACAGCTGGGTCTCAGAGCCTCCCTGTTGTTTCCTGCAATCCTATGAGATTAGCCTCATGTGTAGTAAATGTTTTAAGAAGTCAGCCAGCCACTCCCTGGAGCTTTCCTAATGGATGTCTTCCTTCTGTGGGCTGCCAGTCCTGAGTGGCATGGTTTTTACTTAATTCAGTGAAGCTAACAAATATGGGTTTGATATTTTTGTTTCTATTTTTCTCTCACAGGAAAACCATCTCCAAACCTATCTTAAAGACATGTTCCACTGTGCTAAGATTACCATGGCATGTTTACCAGCCAACGTACCTTCCAGATTACAATCTGCATTTCAGTATGTGTTGCCCATCATGTATAAGCTTCAGCCTCCTTTTGACAGGACAGACACTGCTGTTGTGCACTGCTGTTGTGCCTGGTTTCTTGAGCTGCTGTTGCAGAAACACATTTTCCAGTATCCACTGCAATTCAGCATTCTTGACCACTAAATATAGTTAGTGATATAAATTATATACACCAGTGGACAATGGTAGGCTGACCATATCCCCTTCCCTAGATCAGTGGTTGGGGGTCATCTTCTGGCTGGCTTGTCTTGCCCTTCTAGGGCATGGTGGAAAGATGCTGTGCTAAGTTCTAGAATCAGCTTCCTGAACTCTCACCCGAAAACCCAGAGACATTGAGAAGCGGTAGAATTTAGACAATAATGTTACCTCTCTCTTTTGTGAACCTAATATTGCATTTCCCATTTTTTTTAAATTCCACATGTTCCATTAACAATTCTATAATAAGAGTAGGCACAGCACAAAGCAACTAGCCAGATTCCCCATGACGTGCCAGAAGACATGTGCCAAGGACCATGAGCAGAGAGAGAGCAAGGAGAGCTTTCTTGACTTCAGTCCATCTTCTCTCGTATCATCCTCTGCTCTGAGCCATCACAGCGTGTTCATGCATGGAATCTTGTGAATAACAAGCAGAATCTGAGGTTCACTGAACATGTCAGAAGCCTCTTTGTGTTTCTCATTTCAAACCTTATCACTGTGCATAAACTATAAACTAAAGAATTATGCAAGATGTTGGAATTTTGGGAGTTCATACCTTTGAAAGGTACAAGGTGCCTTGTATAAGAAATAATTCTTTTCCCATCTTGTTTTGTTAGCACACCTCTACCATTTCCTCCTTTTCTTTTATTCTCTCATTACTTTAGCAATAGCACTGTTTTCCCCATACAGTGACCTAGAGTGCCATTGTCCTGCTGCCTTCTGAAACAATGCTTGAAGAAGCCAGAAACACCAGCTGGCTTGTCTCCTGCTGCTATATTAAAGGAAGTATGTTTGCATAGCTCTCAGGATAGCTGGTCAAGCAACTCAACTCATTTCATATTCAATGTGATTTTACCAACCTAAATACTGTTGTGCAAGGAGGAACAGAAAAATCTTGAATATGAATGCCACAAGAAAATGAAGAAAAGGAAGATATAGCTGTAGCAAACAGAGATATAGTCACTTTTGGAAAAACTCCTAAATCTCCTGGAAAGGCTGAAATACTTCAAGCAGACAGTAAATCCAACAACATTCTAATTTTCCAAGGGACTTTAATAAGTCAATTAGAGCTCAGGGTGAAGATATACAACTGTAATCCCAGAACTTCAGCTGCTGAGGCAGGATATCTGTGCTTGAGCTACACAAAGAATTTAAGGTTAGCCTGGGCAATGAGACCCCATTTTAGCCCCCTTGCCTCAAGAAGAGTATATCAGCGAGGCCACTCTGGAGCTGTGTTATCTAACTGAAGGAAAATGACTGCAGCTCACTGCTTAAATTTAAATTAGGGAAGCAAAACTGAATTAGAACCCAGTTTCTGAGTTAAATTACAACATCTCATATGGTCAATGGCTGCGGCCAGTGGCTCAGAGTGGACTGCTGTATACATAAAACATTTCCTTCAGTGTTGTTCTATAGAATTTGAACAGCAACTTCATTCAGAATATAACTTCCTACAGTGCCCAATATATCTTTTTCTGGAACTATTTGTTCTGCTTGCCGTTGTAATAATCAACTGCTACTCAGTCAGATTTTGTGATTATAGAGCATGTCAACAGAATGTTTTCTTACCTCAATGCTTACAGAAATGGGAAAGGGAAACGTGTTGATGTTATCATAATGTCTTGTATTTTGTGTTAGACATTGTTCTAAACATATAACTACTACCTTTTTCATGAAACAGTAGGCCTGTGAGAAAAGCTGCATAATTCTCTTCATTTCAACAAATGGGGAGAAGTCAGACCGTGCAATTTAAAAGGGGAAGAGAAGTTCAAATTCAATTTTGTATGATACCAAATTTAGCTCACTGACCCATATCCACATGCGCTCTGCAGACACACATGTACACATGCAAGCACACATAAATCCATACAAATGTGTACATGTGCATGCACACATAAGCAGCTCACACATCTTCACTTACACAAAGTTACTCTGCCTTGATTAATGTTATCATTAGTATGTGCAGGAGCACGAGCAAGGAGAATGACATATGTTTTTACCTGACATCTGAAAATCTAGGAAAGGAACATTCGATACTACGATGGAGCAGCTGAGAATGGCCATTATCACAGTAAATTCTACCAGAGTGGACGCAGGACTAGCCACAGGATTATCACCATGGATTGCTGCAGCCATGAATCATCTGTGGTCTCCTTGGTTTGCCTGTGGTGTATATGCAAGATTAGAGTCTCACAACAGCGTAATGCAGCTATGATCATTCAGGCCTTTTTACAGCCATTGAAGCAGGACAGTCTCCCAAGCATGGTTGGCTACCATAAAAAGCTAAAATGTTACGCTCAGGATGCGAGGCTAAGCACTGCACTCAGGGTCAGCCGCCAACCCAGAGAAGAGCATGTCTGATTGCATGCGGGTTGATGCCCCAGGTCCCGCCTCTGAGAAAAAGGTATCGGATGGGTCTGATGCTCTTGGGTGGATGACACCTAAATGAACATCAGTACAAAGTCCCAATTTATTTCTAATATCAGAGATCAGACCTCTACTCTTGCCTGATGCGCCTAAAACAAAAAGGGGGAACTGTAGAGAGCTGTGTAATGCCATGCCTTAAAGATGGAGCTGGTTTAAGGCTGAGGATCTGGCTTGCTTCCATGTATGTGGATCCATCTGCATTGCCCACATGGCACGCTGGGTTGGCTACCCAGAGGCTATTTAAGCTGTGGGCTGGCTTTCCCCAGGGTCAGATGGATTGTTCAAGGTTCCTGAATAAACTGCATTGAAAAAAAAAAGAAACAAAGGTTTTAAAAACCTAAAAAAAAAAAAAATAAATAAAAGAAAATTTTAAAAATACAAAAAAGGGGATATAACGACTGTACAGCACAGGAACAAGTTTCAACGAAAGAACAGAAAAGAAAGCACTACTTAAAACGGAATTACATGTGTGCTCCCGCACAATTGGGAATACAGGAAAACTGAAAAGTGTTATCTCCACTTTATATCACAGAAACAACTCTTCCATCGAAGAAGAGAAACGCAAAGCACAACTTTTTAAACTAATTCACATATTGTCCCCTGCTCAATTATTATTACAGGAAAACTAAAGGATATAAGAACTGTACAGCACAGAACCTGTTTCCCATCGAAGAACAGAAACGAAAGCACTACCTTGTAAACCAATTCACATTCGTCCCTGTTAAATTTTTTTATAACAGGAAAACTGAAAAGGGATATAACTCCCACCCCAACATAAGCCAAAAACCCCTTAACTCTAACCCAAACACTAACCAAACCCCTAACAGTAAGCCCCTAACCTAACTCCAACCCTAACTTTTTCCCTTAGGGGAAACAAGTTTCCAACGAAGAACATAAACGCAGCACTACTTTGGAACAAATCACATGTGTGCCACACGCCAGTTGGGAATACAGGAAAACTGAAAAGTGATATAACGCACTGTACAATCACATGAACAAGGTTTAAAATAAAGAACAGAAAAGCAAAGCACTACTTTGTAAACTAAATCAATGTATGCACTGCTCAACTTAGGAAACAGGAATACTGAAAGTGATATAATGCATGTACATCACATGAACAAGTTTCGAACAAAAGAACAGAAAAAAAGTATTTTTAAACT
>JAEOAE010003466.1:0-11073 GCA_036365155.1 Meriones psammophilus | reverse complement strand
ATAAAATTTTTCTTTAAATTGTCATTCTCTTAGAACAGAGAAAATACGACCTTTGAAGTACCAGAGATCCCTCAACCCAAACTAATTGTTCATTGTTTCCAGTGTCTTCCAGCAAATTTTGCTACATTTAACTTAGGTTACTCTCTGGCCACCAGAGGGCGCAGCATCCTAACGCTATAGCATTTCCTGTGAGAACTTAAGTTTAGACTGTTTCTCAATGTTTTCAAAAATTGAGAACATTGTCGAGATGGCACTAAAGTTGAACTCTTCTCCGGGCTTCGTGACTGTGGTACTTCTCATGCTCAGTAAGTAAAGTGACCTTAAACTTTTTCCTTTTTTATGTCAGAAAAAAAAAAAAAAATCTGGAGCCCTGAATATATCCATATATTTGTTTTGTTTTTGTTTTTTTTTTTCCCAGCAAGGACCCATGGAGACTCAGTGACTCAGACAGAAAGTCAAGTGGTCCTCTCAGAAGACGAATTTCTTACTATACACTGCAACTATTCAGCCTCAGGATACCCAACCCTGTTCTGGTATGTGCAGTATCCTGGAGAAGGTCCACAGCTCCTCTTTAGAGCCTCAAAAGCCAACGACAAGGGAAGCAACAAAGGGTTTGAAGCCACATATGAGAAAGAAACCAAGTCCTTCCACTTGCAGAAAGCCTCAGTGCAAGAGTCAGACTCGGCTGTGTACTACTGTGCTCTGAGTGACACAGTGACAGAAACCACAGGGGAGCTGAGCACAAACTCAGCACCTGAATGCTGTGCTCCTGCCTCTCTGATCACTTTGTTTCCTCACTGTGTTGTGTCCCTCTATGTTTCTCTGATTGGCAAAAACATCACACAAATAGCCACAGCAGAAGAGCAAGAAGTAGGCTCTTCCATACTCAAGTCTAGACTGGGACTAACCCAAAATCTGATGCAAAAGTGTGTGCCTCAAGCAGAGCAAAAGGAGCCTCACAGGAAAGCTGTGTGAGTAAGGAAGCCTGTCCTCTACATCTTCTTCCACAGCGCTCTGGTAGAACTATCTGTATTTTATTTGTGCCAGGAAAAGAGGCTTCTGCATAATGTCTTCTGAAACTATGGAGGGAGAAGTGACAGGAGAACCCAATGTCCTCAGTCCTGGAATTCCTATTGAGAAGGAAGGGAAAGAAGAAAGGAGGACAGAGCCATGCCTGTAACACAAGCATGCAGAGGAAAGGGATATGCAAGGCACAAAGAAAACTCTCTTCCGTTGTTAATAAGATCAGGCTGATGCACAAACACAAGAGGAGAAGCAAAGGTGGAACAGGAGAACATAGGTGGAATGGAAGATGAACTCTGAGTAGTAAAGGGGGCAGCTGGCTCTCTGGCTTTCCTCAGAAGAGTTTCAGTGCATGGGGCAAGCATATTTACAGACCTTGAAAGAACAATTCTCAAATTTATGTGGAAAAACAAAAAACTCAGAATAGCTAAAACAATCCTGTACGATTAAAGATCTTCTGGAGGTATCTCCTTTCCTGATCTCTAGCTGTACTACAAAGCAATAGTAATAAAAACTGCATGGTACCATCATAGAAAAAGACTGGTGGATCAATGGAATAGAATAGAAGACCCAGAAATAAACCAACATACTTACGGAAACTTAATTTTTAACAAAGCAGCCAAAACCATACAATGAAAAGATAATATCTTTTCATACTACATAAAAAGATAGTATCTTCAACAAATGGTGCTGGTCTACATATAAAAAAATGGAAGTAGATCCATATTTATCATATTGCACAAAAGTAAAGTCCAAGTGGATCAAAGACTGCCACATAAAATCAAATACGCTAAATCTGTTAGAAGAAAAAGTGGGGAAAAACCTTAACTTCATTGGTATAGAAGACAACTTCCTGAACCAGAACACCAACAAGACAGGCTCTAAAATCAACAATCAATAAATGGGACTTCATGAAACTGAAAAGCTTCTGTAAAGCAAAGGACAAAAATGCCTTCAGAACAAAATGACAGCCTACAGACTGAGAAAAGATCTTCACCAACCATACATCTGACAGAGGTCTACTATCCAGAATATATAAAGAACTCAAGAAGATAACAGCAACAAACCAAGTATTCCAATTAAAAACTGGGGTACAGAGCTAAACAGAGAATTCTCAATAGAGGAATATCGAATGGCAGAGAAACACTTAAAGAAGTGTTCAACATCCTTAGTCATCAGGGAAATACAAATCAAAACAACCCTGAGATTTCACCTCACACCCATCAGAATGGCTAAGATAAAAAACTGAAGTGACAACTCATGCTGGAGAGGATGTGGACAAAGGGGAACCCTCCTCCATTGCTGGTGGGAATGTAACCTTGTACAACCACTTTGGAAATCAATCTGGCACTTTCTCAGAAAATTAGGAATACTGCTGTACTATTCCTGGACATATATCTGAAAGATGCTAAACCATACAACAAGGACATTTACTCAACTATGTTCATAGCAGCTTTATCGATAATAGCCAGAATCTGGAAACAACCTAGATGTCCCTCAACTGAAGAACAGATACAAAAATTGTGGTACATTTACACAATGAAATACTACTCAGCAATTAAAAACAAGGAAAATATAAAATTTGCAGGCAAATTGTGGGAACTAGAAAAGATCGTCCTAAGTGAAGTATCCCAGAAGCAGAAAGACATATATGGTATATACTTATAAGAATATTAGCGGGGGGAGCCAAGATGGTGGCGCCGGGAGAGCACTGTATCTGAGAAGCAAGACAGCATGCTCCGTGCAGTGACCAGGAGACTGAACTCTGGGCCCTAAAACTGCAGCGATCGTGTTTCCCAGGTGAGGGAAGGCTCCCACGGTGTGGGAATCTGTCGGGTCCACTCTCGGGTGCCCAGCCAGAACCTGGAAGAAATCCCAGGTAACACGGGCTTTGGGTCTCCAGGCTGAAGTCGCAAGCCTCCATGTCCCGATGACTTTCCCAGGCTGATTGGTGGGCACAAGGGTGCCTGAGACTTGGAGTCCCAGTCGCAAGAAAACCCCACAGGGAAGCAAAGTTGTGAGTCTGATCATGGGTCACCCAATCTTTCCCTGGAAGGTCTCACGGACCACGGGTACCCGCCGCCATCACAACTGAGCTCCCACCGCGCTGAGAGCTGTGCACCCAGCTCACCTGTACAGAGGAGCTGCATGCCCCACTGCAAAAGAGGCTGGGAATCTCTGTCCAGAGAGGGCCCCACAGGGAAGGAAGAAACCGTGCCGCTGGGGTCACCTAGGCTGTGCCTGGGGAAAGTCTAGCAGACTGCAGATCACAAACAGGCAAGTACTCCCAGCCATCACAGATCCAGGCCCAAGCAGGGAGCACAGAGATATTGGGAACCCAGCCCCGGCAGACTAGCAGGTGAGCGCATGCTCAGCCAGCCCAGGCCTGCTTTGTACCAACTACTCCTTACAGACAGAACTATGTGCCCCAAGACACCAGAGTCTTAGAGTCACTGTCTGGAGAAACCCTCACAAGGAACAAGGAACGAAGCAAAGGGAACAGACTTAGGTAACCCAGTATATCCCCGGAAAAGGTCCCATAGACTGGCCCAACCCAGGGAACTGCTGTGCCCCAGATAGCCTGCTGTTACCAGGACAGCAGTACACACCTGCCACAGATTAACTCTTGGGTTCTGACATACAAAACCTCAGACCTACAAAAGACTGGGAACCCTGAGATCAACCCCCAGATACTGCTCCAAGGGGCAACCACTTATCCCTAACAAAACTGACCAAACCACGGGACACACAGGTTACAGCAGCTGATCACTAAATTTACAGCAAGAAACCCAGAAGGAGGGCAGCTGTCTCCAGGACTTCTCCTGGTGAAAGGAGAGCCCTCTTGACTAATCAGGACCACAGTTACCACCCAGGTCTCTATGCCTGAGTTGAGCTGTAACAACTCCTGAAAAACACTGGCCATCCAGTGACTATACCCAAAAAGCTGAGAAGGCTTCCTTCAGGAGAAACCATCTTCCTGCCAAAGGGATTCTCTCCACTACAAGAGTCCAGGAACAACCAGAAACTAATTTCAAACAACTAAGATAGCACAATGGGTAGAGGACAACATAAAAGTTCAACTAACAAAAGCCAGAGCAATATGGCATCTCCAGAACCCAGTTATCCGGGGGCAAATAGCCCTAGACACCCCAGCATAAATGAAATTCAAGGAGATGACCTAACATCTATGCTCATGAAGAAGATAACAGAGGAAACAAATAAAATACGAAAAGAAATAGAGGAAGATGCAGCCAAACAATCTGTGGCCTTTAGAGAGGAAATGCTTAAATCACTGAATGAAAAAAAAGAAACAGTGGATGGTTCAAACAAACAGCTGAAGGAATTGATGGAAAAACATGAAAATACAGCCAGACAGGTGAAGGAAACCAACAAAATAGCTTAAGACCTGAAGATAGAATTGGAAAAATTAAAAAAAAAAAAAAAGAAGAAATTGTGGAGAGAAAGAACTTAGGGAAGAAAGCAGGAACGACAAAGGTTAGAATAACCAATAGGCTACAAGAAATGGAAGAAAGAATTTCAGGTGTGGAAGATACAATGGAAGAAATAGATGTATCTGTAAAAGAAAATGTTAAATCTAAAAAATTCCTGACACAGACCGTCCAAGAAATTCAAGACAACATAAAAAGACAAAACCTAAGAATAATAGGAATAGAGGAAAAAGAAGACTCCATGCACGAAGGCCCAGAAAATATCTTCAACAAAATCATTGGAGAAAATTTCCCCAACTTAAAGGAGAGGCCAATAAGAATACAAGAGGCCTATAGAACACCCAATAAATTAGACCAGAAAAGAAAATCTCCCAGCCACATAATAATCAAAACTGTAAGTATACAGAACAAAGAAAAAATACTAAAAGCTGCAAGAGAAAAAGGCCAAGTAACATATAATGGCAAACCCATTAGAATCACACCTGACTTTTCAACAGAGAATATGAAAGCCAGACGGGCCTGGACAGATATCATGCAGACCCTAAGAGAACACAGATGTCAGCCAGGCTACTATAACCAGCAAAACTCTGAGTCCTCATAGACAAAGAAAACAAGATATTCAATGACAAAAACAAATTTCAACAATACCTACACACAAATCCAGCATTACAGAAGACACTAGAAGGGAAAATAAAACCCAAGAAAACTAGCTACATCCAAGAAAACACAGGAAATAAATAACCCCACTACAGTAAAATAAAAAACAACCAAGCAAACAAAATAAAGACCACAGCCAACATCAAAGTCAAAGGATTTAACAGCCACTGGTCATTAATCTCTCTCAATATCAATGGACTTAATTCTCCAATAAAAAGACACAGACTAACAGAATGGATGTGTAAACAAAACCCAGTAATCTGTTGTATACAAGAAACACACCTAAGTCACAAAGATAGACATTACCTGAGGGTAAAGGGATGGAAGAAGGCTTTCCAAGCAAATGGATGCAAGAAGCAAGCAGGAGTAGCCATTCTAATATCTGATAAAATAGACTTTTAACCAAAATTAATCAAAAGAGATGAAGAAGGACAATTCATACTCATCAAGGGAAAATTCCACCAAGAAGACATCACAATCCTGAACATCTATGCCCCAAATACAAGGGCACCCACATTTGTGAAAGAAGAACTGATAAAACTTAAACCACACATAGATCCCCACACACACTAATAGTGGGAGACTTCAACACCCCAGTCTCAACAAAGGACAGGTCAACAAAACAGAAATTAAACAAAGAAACAATATCTCTAACAGAGGTCATGAATCAAATGGACCTAACAGACATTTACAGAACCTTACACCCAAACACAAAAGAATTTACCTTCTTCTCAGCACCTCATGGAACCTTCTCCAAAATAGACCACATAGTTGGTCACAAAGCAACCCTCAACAGATACAAGAAGATTGAAATAATCCCTTGTATCCTGTCTGATCACCATGGAATAAAGCTGGACCTCAATAAAAACAGAAATAGCAAAAAGCCTACATGTACATGGAAACTGAACAACTTGCTACTAAAAGACAGCTGGGTAAGGGAAGAAATAAAGAAAGAAATTAAAATCTTCCTAGAACTCAATGAAAATGAAGACACAACATACCCAAACTTGTGGGACATAATGAAGGCAGTGCTAAGAGGAAAGTTCATAGTACTAAGTTCCTTCAAGAAGAAATTTGAGACAGCGCATTCAAGAAACTTAATGGCTCACTTAAAAACCTTAGAAAAAGAAGAAGCAGACACACCAAAAAGAAGTAGACAGCTGGAAATAATCAAACTCAGGGCAGAAATCAATCAATTAGAAACAAATAAAACAATTCAAAGAATCAATGAAACCAAGAGCTGGTTCTGTGAGAAAATCAACAAGATAGACAACCCCTTAGCCAAGCTAACTAAAAGGCAGCGAGACACCATCCAAATAAACAAAATCAGAAATGAAAAGGTGGGCATAACTACAGACACTGAGGAAATCCAAGCAATCATTAGGACTTACTTCAAAAGTCTATACGGAACAAAATTTGAAAATTTAAATGAAATGGACAATTTTCTTGATCGATTCCACTTACCAAAGCTAAATCAGGACCAGGTAAATCAATTAAATAGTCCTATATCCCCCAAGGAAATAGAAGCAGTCATCGAAAGTCTCCCATCCAAAAAAAAGCCCAGGACCTGATGGTTTCAGTGCAGAATTCTACCAGACATTCAAAAAAGAGCTAACTCGAAACAGAAGGAACATTACCAAACTCATTCTATGAAGCCACAGTCACCTTGGTACCTAAACCTCACAAAGACCCAACCAAAAAAGAGAACTTCAGGCCAATCACCCTTATGAACATTGATGCAAAAATATTCAACAAAATACTCACAAACCGATACAAGAACACATCAAAGATATCATCCACCATGACCAAGTAGGCTTCATCCCAGGTATGCAGTGGTGGTTCAATATAGGGAAATCCATCAATGTGATCCACCAAATTAACAAACTGAAAGAAAAAAACCACATGATATTCTCCCTAGTTGTTGAAAAAGCATTTGACAAAATCCAACATCCATTCATGTTTAAAGTATTGGAGAGATCAGGGATACAAGGCACATATCTAAACATAGTAAAGGCGATATACAACAAACCTATAACCAACATTAAACTGAATGGAGGGAAACTTAAAGCAATCCCACTGGATTCAGGGACAAGACAAGGCTGCCCACTCTCTCCATATCTCTTCAACATAGTTCTGGAAGTCCTTGCTAGAGCAATAAGACAGTTGAAGGAGATCAAGGGGATACAAATTGGAACGGAAGAAGTCAAATTATCACTATTTGCAGATGATATGATAGTATACGTGAGTGACCCCAAAAACTCTACCAGGGAACTCCTACAGCTGATAAACACCTTCAGCAAAGTAGCCAGATACAAAATTAACTCAAAAAAATAAAAATCAGTAGCCCTCTTGTATACAAAAGACAAAAGGGCTGAGAAAGAAATTAGGGAAACAACACCCTTGACAATAGCCACAAATGACATAAGGTACCTCGGAGTAACCCTAACCAAGGAAGTCAAAGACTTGTATGAAAAAAATTTCCAGTCTCTGAAGAAAGAATCAGAAGAAGATATCAGAAGATGGAAAGATTTCCCATGCTCATGGCTTGGCAGGATTAACATAGTAAAAATGGCCATATTACCAAAAGCAATCTACAGATTCAATCCAATTCCCATCAAATTACCAACACAATTCTTTACATACCTGGAAAGAAAAATTCTCAACTTCATATGGAATAACAAGAAACCCAGAATTGCTAAAACAATCCTCTACAATAAAAGATCTTCTGGAGGTATCTCCATCCGGGATCTTAAGTCGTACTATAGAGCAACAGTTTTAAAAACTGCATGGTACTGGCATAGAAACGAAATGGTGGATCAATGGAACTGAACAGAAGACCCAGAAATAAACCCACACACTTATGGACACCTGATCTTTGACAAAGATGCCAAAACCATACAATGGAAAAAAGATAGCATCTTCAACAAATGGTGCTGGTCTAACTGGATGTCTACATGTAGAAAAATGAAAATAGATCCATTCTTGTCACCCTGCACAAGTATGAAGTCCAAGTGGTTCAAAGACCTCAACATAAAACCAGACACATTAAATCGGCTTGAAAAAAAAGTGGGAAATACCCTAGAACTCATTGGTACAGGGGAAAACTTCCTGAAGAGAACACCAACAGCACAGGCTCTAAGAGCAACAATCAATAAATGAGACCTCATGAAACTGAAAACCTTCTGTAAAGCAAAGGACACCGTCATCAAAACAAAGTGACTGCCTACAGATTGGGAAAGAATCTTCACCAACCCTTTATCTGATAGAGGACTCATATCCAGTATATATAAAGAACTAAAGAAGCTTAAAAGCAGCAAACCAAGTAATCCAATTAAAAAATGGGGAACAGAGCTAAACAGAGAATTCTCTGGTGAGGAATATTGAATGGCAGAGAACCACTTAAATAAATGCTCAACCTCACTAGCCATTAGGGAAATGCAAATCAAAACAACCCTGAGATTTGACCTTACACCCATGAGAATGGCCAAGATCAAAAACTCAAGTGACAACACATGCTGGAGAGGTTGTGGAAAAAGGGGAACCCTTCTCCACTGCTGGTGGGAATGTAAACTTGTACAACTCTCTGAAAATCAATCTGGCATTTTCTCAGACAACTAGGAATAGCGCTTCCCCAAGATCCAGCTATACCACTCCTGGGCATATATCCAAAAGAGGCTCAAGTACACAAAAAGGACATTTGGTCAACCATGTTTGTAGCAGCTTTATTTGTAATAGACAGAAGCTGGAAACAGCCCAGATGCCCCTCAACTGAAGAATGGATGCAGAAACTGTGGTACATCTATACAATGGAGTATTACTCAGCAATGAAAATAAGGAAATTATGAAATTTGCAGGTAAATGGTGGGACCTAGAAAGGATCATCCTAAGTGAGTTGTCCCAGAAGCAAAAAGACACACATGGTATATACTCACTCATATAGACATACAACATAGGACAAACCCATTAAAATCTGTGCATCTAAAAAAACTAAGCAAGAGAGAGGACCCTAAGTAAAATGCTTAATCCCCGTCCTGAAAGGCAAAGAGGATGGACATCAGAAGAAGAAGAAAACAGGAAACAACCTAGGAACCTTCTACAGAGGGCTTCTGAAAGCCAGAAGAAGAAAACAGGAAACAAACTAGGAACCTACCACAGAGGGCCTCTGACAGCCTCTGCCCTACAGACTATCAAAGCAGATGCTGAGCCTGATGGTCAACTGTTGGGCAGAGTGAATAGAATTTTATGTAAGAAGTTGGAAATAGTAAGAGTTGGAGAGGACAGGGTCTCCACAAGGAGAGCAACAGAACAAGAAAATTTGAACACAGGGAATTTCCCAGAGACTCATACTCCAACCAAGGACTATTCATGGAGATAACCTAGAACCCCTGCACAGATGTAGCCCAGGGCAGTTCAGTGTCCAAGTGGGTTACATAGTAATGGGAAGAGGGACTGCCTCTGACATAATCTGACTGGCCTGCTCTTTGATCACCTCCCCCTGGGGGGTGGGGGGGAGCAGCCTTACCAGGCCATTGTAAAGGACAATGCAGCCACTTTTGATGTGAACTGATAGACTAAGATCAGAAAGAAGAGGAAAACTTCCCCTATCAGTGGATTTGGGGAGTGGCATGCATGCAGAAAAAGGAGGGAGCGTGGGGCTGGAAGGGGAGGAGGGAGGGGCTTATGGGGGGATACAAAATGAATAAAGTGTAATTAATAAAATAAAAAAGAGAAAAAAACAATATTAGCCATGTAATATAGGATAAACATAATACAATCTATAGTCCTTAAGAAGCTAAACAACAAGGAGAAACCTAGGGTAAAAGTTCAAACCTCACTCAGAAGGGCAAACAGGATATCAAAAGAAGTAGGAGAAGACAAGGAACCTGGAGAGGAGCCTTTCACAGAGAGCCTCCAAAAGATTCTACCCATCAGGGTATTGAAAGAGATACTTTGGGCAGAGTGCAGGAAAACTTTATGGAAGAAGAAGGAGATAGAAAATCCTGGAGGGGACATGAACTCCACAAGGAGACCAATAGAACCAAAAAACCTGGGCTCAGGATGCCCTGCAGAGACTGGTACTCCAACCAAGGACCATGCATGGAGAGGACCTAAAACCCTTACACAGATGTAGCCCATAGACACAGGATCCAAGTGAGGTCCCTAGTGCTACACTAACTCCAGGAGTCTTCTGTATAGCATAAAAATGTGCTATGGAAGCATAAAATTATGCAAACAGACAAGAGATACGATTCCCACGGGAATAAAAGCTCTCTGAAAGTCCCTAGCAAGAACCCTAACATGGCTATCTAAGCCAAAAGACATATTCTGAGAGTCCCACGACTTACTTGGTTACAGGATTGGATTGATGAGCCTTTTTACTGTTTCTCTATGATTCTTGGAACAGCACAATTAACTATCCAAGGAAACGCATTGCTAATAGATTACTAAAAGTTTTAGCAAATAAGAGTAGAAGGAAAATAAAATTTTAGGAGAGATAATAAATCAGATTCAGCATCAGAAATTGCTTGTGGAAAAACCAAACATTGTAAGTAATAAAGGGACAAGAGTTTTAGGGCTTTCTATTGAAAATATTTAATCAGGATCTGTTAGGATAAATGCTCTGAATATTCCCACTGCAGTAAAACTACTACAAAACCATTACCTAACACAGATGTTTATGATGAGGCAAAAAGAAGATAGGCAAACATAGAAGGTCAGAGAGTTTTATATTATACTATGAGTTTTACGGACAGTCTAACTCAAGCATCTTATCTCTAAGGAAAGATTGTAAATCTTAGCAAGAGAAACATGAGGAATTCCCCACAGCGCTTAACTCCAGGGGGGTTGTAAATCTTTAGCTGACTTGGTTCGGAGGGCAATGATAGCCCCTGGCCTTCCACTCACTAATTAGTAGCAGTAAACTGCATAAACACCACTAGTTCTA
>JAEOAE010000794.1:0-11410 GCA_036365155.1 Meriones psammophilus | reverse complement strand
GTGGATATAAGGATATCACCAGTGATCTGTTTCCACAGAAGTGACTTAAAAGGTTTTTTTTTTTAATTTATTATTCCTGTTGTATGCTTTTCTGTGGATATATATATATATATATAAATATATATATAAATGCTTCCTGTGTTAGCTATTTTCTGATGCTGTGATAAAACACCATGATCAAAAGCAACTTAAAGAAGAGTTTATTTTGGCTTAAAGTTCCAGAGGACTAGATATTCATATCGCAAGGAAGGCATGGTAGTAAGGGACATGAGCAGGAAGCTGAGAGGGCACATCTCAACTTCTAAGAGCACACAGGAAGGAAAACATGAACTGGAGGTGAGGTGAGGCCATACTCAAATCCCAACAACAGTGTCATACTATCCCCATCAAATTTCTACATATTCAAAGTTCCATACTGCCCTCCCATCAGCACCACTAATTTGGGGACCAGGCATTCAAATACATGAATATAGGGGGAAATTTCTTATCCATTCATGCCACTATATCTCTGTAATATTGTTCAAGTTATTCTCAAAACTATTAAGCTCCAAGTAATGTTTATGTTATGTTTTGTGTCTAAAAAAACCAAACTAATTGCATAAATCTTCCAAGTATTGTGACTTAGGAGACAACTTGAGTGTCTCAGCTCTAGGTTCAGGAGACAAGATGATGTAGAAGACTAGATACTCCTGACTCTGAATCGAGCCCAACAGAATGATTCTTTAATCAATGATGTCATATTAACCCCACATTAGCTTTGGGTCTAGCTGATAGAAAGATCCTGCTTTATTCTCAGTAAAGTAGGATGGGTGTGAATTACCAGCATTCATCTGTAGTTCATGCTCTTCCTATCAGGTTTAGAGTGCCTGATGACATTCATAGATTTGGATGAAAGGTCACCTACTAGGTGTAAATTCCCCCTAGATTCTGTGCAAGGTCATCTCCTTTTACTTTTTTACAAAACCCAAATAGTTTCTTTTATTGAACAGAATCATAATGAGAAATGTATTGTGGTTTGATTAGTTTTGAGTGGTCATAGTGTTCTTGAAGCAATGTCACATAGGGCACCCACAGAGCACTCCCCCATGAGCCTCTTCAGAAAGACTAGGAGGTGCAGAGTCAACACAGTGGCACATAAAATCCTTTTAGATGTGTTTGAATTACTCTAGGAACTTTCTACTGACTTCATTTCCCAGAGACTCCCCTGCTTTTCAGGATGTTTTCACCAATTTGTTTCAAAAGTGTGCTGTTTTGCATTTCCTAATGGCTAATGACGTTGAGCATTTCTTTAATTGTTTCTCTGCCATTCAATATTCCTCTACAGAGAATCAAAAGGACACTGAGATTTCACCTTACACCCATCAGAATGGCCAAGATGAAAAACTCAAGTGACAACACATGCTGAAGTGGTTGTGGAGAAAGGGGAACCCTCCTCCACTACTGGTGGGAATGTAACCTTGTACAACCACTCTGGAAAGCAATCTGGCACTTTCTCAGACAACTAGGAATAGTGCTTCCTCAAGATCCAGCCATACCACTCCTAGGCATATATCCAAAAGAGGCTCAAGTACACAACAAGGACATTTGCTCAACCATGTTTGTAGCAGCTTTATTTGTAATAGCCAAAAGCTGAAACAGCCCAGATAGATGCCCCTCAACTGAAGAATGGATACAGAAATTGTGGTACATCTACACAATGAAGTATTACTCTGCAATGAAAAATAAAGAAATCATGAAATTTGCAGGTAAATGGTGGGACCTGGAAAGGATCATCCTGAGTAAGCTGTCCCAGAAGCAGAAAGACACACATGGTATATACTCACTCATACACACATATAACATAAGATAAACCTAGTAAAATCTGCACATCTAAAGAAACTAATCAAGAGGGAGGACTCAGACTAAAATGCTCAATCCCCATCCCGAAAGGCAAAGAGGAAGGACATCAAAGGAGGAAGAAAACAACAACAGGCTGTGAACCTGCCACAGAGGGCCTCTGAAAGGCTCTGCACTGCAGACTATCAAAGCAGATGTGAATACTTATGGCCAACTGTTGGGCAGAGTGCATGGAATCTTATGTAAGAAGTGGGAAATAGTAAGAGCTGGAGAGGACAGGAACCCCACAAGGAGAGCAACAGAACCAGAAAATTTGAAGACAGGGGTCTTCCCAGAGACTCATACTCCAAACAAGTACCAAGCATGGAAATAACCTAGAACCCCTGCACAGATGTAGCCCATGGCAGTTTAGTGTCCAAGTGTCCAAGTGGGTTTGATAGTAATGGGAAGAGGGACTGGCTCTGACATAATCTGATTTTCCTGCTCTTTGATCATCTCCCTCTGAGGCAGGAGCAGCCTTACCAGGCCACAGAAGATGACAATGCAGCCACTCCTGATGAGATCTGATAGACTAGGATCAGAAGGAAGGAGAGGAGGACCTTTCCTATCAGTGGACATGGGGAGGGGCATGTGTGAAGAAGGGGGAGGGAGGGTGGGACCGAGAGGAGAAATGGGAGGGCCTTATGGGGAGATAAAAAGTGAATAAAGTGTAATTAATAAAATAAAAAAAAAAAAGAAAACTGTGTTGTTTGGGACTTCTGTTGTTTAGTTACTACAAAAACATCATAAAACTGCTGACAGGTTGGCCCATCCTATTGGTGGAAACTGGATTCTCTTTTGCAGAAATCAGTGGCTCAATATTTGGTTCCAGAACAAACTATCTCTTTTATGCCCTTGAGGTGAGTTTTGTGTTTTTGTGTCAATAAGGAGTGCATTTCAGATTCTGATTTGTGAAAACAAAGCCAAAGCTTGACTGGAAGTTGAGTACCAGAGATGGTAACCAGGGAAGAGAAAGCAACTCCCAGTAAGGGCACAGAAGGACATTTTCTCACACTGGGAGGAGCCTCAGGAAGTTGAATCCAGAAAAGAGAGAGGCCCACCTAATCATCCTCTTCCCTAGACAACCTGTGACACTGAAGGATGCAGAGAGACAGAGTGAAGAGTAAGTGCTTTTCAGCAAGCCAGCATTACCAGAGGAGACTAGGAGACATGTAAATAACATTATTCAAGAGTTTCTCACAAAATTGAGTGATTTGCTAATTTCACCTAATAATAAGAGGAAATAATTGGTCAGTTGGAAATGAGTCCCACAGAAAAAAACATGAGGACTTTTTTGTCTGGTTCCAATTTACTATTTATTAATTTTTATATTAATTACAATTTATTCATTTTGTATCTCAGCTGTAGCCCCTTCCCTCATTCCCTCCCAATCCCACCCTCCCTCCCTCATCTCCTCCCATTCTCCCCTCTAAGTAAACTAACTGAAAAGGGTGGACCTCCTCTTATTCTGTCTAACCCTAGCTTATCAGGTCTCATCAGGACTGGCTGCATTGTCCTCCTCTGTGGGCTGGCCAGGTTGTTCCCTACTCAGCTGGAGGTGTTCAAAGAGCCAGCCACTGAGTTCATGACAGAGACAGTCCCTGTTCCCCTTACTACTGCACCCACTTGGATACTAAGCTGCATGGGCTACATCTGAAGAGAGATTCTAGGTTATCTAGGTTTTATCCATGAATGGTTCTTGCTGGAGTATCAGTCTCAGAAAAGACATCTGTGCCTAGATAGGTTGGTTCTGTTGCTCCCCTTGTGGAGCTCCTGTCCTCCCCACGTATTACTATCTCTCCCTTCTTGGATAAAATTCCCTGTACTTTGCTGAAAGCTTGGTTATGAGTCTGAGCATCTGCTTTGATACAATGCTGGGTGGAGTCTTTCAGAGGCTCTCTGTGGTAGGCTACCTTACTGTTTACTGTTTTCTCCTTCTTCCAATGGCCATTCCCTATGTCTTTCTCAGAGAAGATTAATCATCTTACACAGGATCCTCTTCCTTGCTTAACAATTTTAGGTGTACAGATTTTTTAATTAATTTTTTCATTTTTTATATTAATTAGAGTTTATTTAGTTTGTATCCCAGCTGTATCCCCCCTCTCTCATTCCTTCCCAATCCTACCCTCCATGCCTCATCTCCTTCCTGCCCCTCCCTAAGTCCACTGATGGGGGAGGTCCTCTTCCCCTTCCATCTGAAATTAGCTTATAAGTTCTCATCAGGACTGGCTGCAATGTCCACCTCTGTGGCCTAGCAAGGCTGCTCCTCCCTCAGGGGTGGGGAGATCAAATAGTCAGCCACTGAGTTCATGTCAGAGACTGTCCATGTTCCCCTTACTAGGAAACCCACTTGGATACTGAGCTGCCATGGGCTCCATCCAAGAAGGGGTTCTAGATTATATCCATGTATGGTCCTTGGTTTGGAGAATCAGTCTCAGAAAAGACCCCTGTGCCCAGACATATTTGGTCCTTGTGGAGTTCCTGTCCTCTCCAGGTCTCTCTAACTCCCTCTTCTCTCATATGTTTCCATGAAATCTGCCCAAAGTTTGGCCATGAGTCTCAGCATCTGCTTTGATACACTGCTAGGTAGAGTCTTTCAGAGGCTCTCTATGGTGGGCTCCTGTCCTGTTTCTTGTTTCTCCTACTTCCAATGTCCATCCCATTTGTCTTTCCAAATAAGGATTGATCAACTTACCCCGGGTCCTTCTTGTTTAGCTTCTTTAGATGTACAGATTTCAGTATGTTTATCCTATTTTAGAGGTCCAGTATCAACTTATAAGTGAGTATACACCATTTGTGTCATTCTGCTTCTGGACTACTTCATGCAGCATGATCTTTTCTAGATCCCACCATTTACCAGCAAATTTCATGATTTCCTTGTTTTTAATTGCTGAGTAGTACTCCATTGTATAAATGTACCACAGTTTCTGTATCCATTCCTAAGGGAAATCTGGGTTGTTTCGAGGTTCTGGCTATTACTATTATGAATATAGCTGCTACAAACAGGATTGAACAAATGTCCTTGTGTATACTTGAGAGTCATTTGGATATATGCCTAGGAGTGGTATAGCTGGACCTTGAGAAAGTACTATTCCTAATTGTCTGAGAAAGTGCCAGATTCATTTCCAAAGTGGTTGTACTTGTTTACATTCCCACCAGCAATGGAGGAGGACAGTTCCACTTTCTCCACAACCTCCCCAGCATGTGTTGTGACTTGAGTGTTTTATCTTAGCCATTCTGGTTTAAATCTCAAGGTTGTTTTTGATTTGCATCTCTCTGATGGCTAAGGATGTTGAGCATTTCTTTAAGTGTTTCTCTGCTATTCTATATTCCTCTACAGATAATTCTCTGTTTAGTTCTGTACTCCATTTTTTAATTTGGTTACTTAATTTGATGTTTTTTATAGTTCTTTAGTTCTTTATATATTCTGAATATTAGCCCTATGTCAGATGTAGTCAAGGTGAAGATCCTTTCAGTATGCAGACTGTTGTTTTGTTCTGATGACCATGTCCTTTGCTTTATAGGTTTTCAGTTTCATGAGGTCCCATTTATGGACTGTCAGTCATAGAACCTGTGTTGTTTGTGTTCTATTCAAGAAGTTATTTCCTGTGCCAATGAGTTCTAGGCTTTTCCCACATTTCTTCTAACCAATTTAATGTGTCTACAATTATGTTGAGGTCTTTGATCCACTTGGCAAACATAAGTCTTAACAGATCTTGAAAGAAAAATTCTCCATGTCATGTGGCATAACAAGAAAACCAGAAGAGCTAAAACAAATCTGTAAGATGAAAGACCCTTTGGAGGTATCACTATTTCTGATCTCAAGCTGTAATATAGACCAACGAAACAAAAACTGCAAGGCACTGGTAGAGAAAAACAATAGTGTATCAATGTAATCAAATAGAAGACCCAGAAATAAACTACACACTTATGTGCACCTGATTTTGGACAAAGATGCCAAAACCATACAATGGAAAACAGCATCTACAACAAATGGTGATTGTCTAACTGAATATCTACATATAGAAAAATGCAAATAAATTCACACTTATCACCCTGCACAAAACTGAAGCCCAAGGGGATCGAAGTCCTCAACATAACACCAGACACACTAAACCTGTTAGAAAAAAATAGTGCAAAACAACAGAACCAAAAAATAAATCTGAGCCCAGAGGTCTTTTCTGAAACTGGAATTCAAACAAAGTACCATGCATGGAGATAACCTAAAATCCCAGCACAGAAGTACCCCATGGGAGCTCAATCTACAAGTGGGTGCCATAGTAACAGGAACAGGGGCTGACTCTGACATGAACTCAGTGGCTGGCTTTTTGATCACCTCCCACTGAGGTGATAAGGCCTCAGAATAAGACAATGCAGCCAGTCCTGATAATATATGTTAGGCTTCGGTCAGATGGAAGGGGAGGAGGTCCATCCCTATCAGTGGGCAGAGCGAGGAGAAGAGGAAGGGAGAGTAGGATGTGGAGGAGATGAGGGAGGGGGACATAGCTGAGACACAAAGTGAAATAATTGTATTAAATAAAAATCAGATGCATAAATGTTGATAATACAAACCAGGTCTTTCATATTTTACAGCCATCTATTATTGCAGTAATAAACTGTTTATTATAAGAAAAAAAAAATTCAGAGAATCAACTAAATCAAGAGCTGGTTTTTCGAGAAAATCAACAAGCTAGACAGACCCTTAGCCAAACTAACTAAAAGGCAGAGAGAAACTATCCAAATCAGCAAAATAAAAAAATTAAATTGACACATAATTGCAGTCACTGAAGAAATTCAAATAATCATTAGGTCAAAAGCCTATAGAACACACAATTTGCAAATCAAAATGAAATGGACAATTTTCTTGAGAGAGTTCCTTTACCAAAGATTGGGGATTCTTAATCTAAAGTAATAAACTCATGATGATGTACACTTTGTAAATGATTTGAAATTCTATCCTATTTTTATATAAATTTATCATAGCCTGAAAGCATAACAAAAAGATATTGAAAGCCACCATGACCCTGTACACTTCTCTGATGCTTCTAGCATGTAGTATATGCTCTCAGTGCAACACCAAAACTTGTAAATCTCTTAACTTAGCTTCTCCTTTTAATCTATAAACACCAGTGTTGACAAATCTATAGAAGAACGGAGGCTGTATCGTAATTATTAATCAGTCATGCATAACAAATCCCAGGCAGAAAGAGGAAGTGTGCAGGCCCAGGGCTGTGTGTGGTGCAGGCAGCTGATGAGACATTCAAGGAGGTTTGTGTTGGAGGATGAAGCACTGTGGGTGGATAGCTGTAACTCTGCAGACAGTAATAAACTGCCAGGTCTTCAGCCTGCACACTGCTGATGCTGAGAGTGTAATCTGTCCCAGATCCACTGCCTGTAAAGCGATCAGGGACCCCAGAGGGGCGATTGGATGCATAGGAGATTAGCAGTTTAGGAGGCTGCCCTGATTTCTGTAGGTACCAATGTACTTCATTACTCACACTCTGACTGGCCTTGCAGCCTAGAGTGATCCTGTCTCCTACAGATGTGGACATGAATTCTGGAGACTGGGTCATCACAATGTTCCCCTCAGCACCTGCAACCAGAAATAGACAATGAGTATTCACATACACACACAAAGAATTCCTGATACAAATGTTGGGATCTAAAATGCCTTTTGTAATGGCATTGCCTGAATACCATTGGATTCCTATAGAAAATAGCTGTTTCTCTACAAATGAATTAATTTGATGATATTCTAATACTCTTTAATGACTCACCAGACATACCGATGAGCAGTAATACAAAGACCTGGTGTGACTCCATCATGGTGCCCCAGGCTCTCTGATGCTTTTCAGTTCTCACTGCAAGGGCATTGTTTATAAATTATGGCAAGCTGGGCTGCCTTGTAGGAAACTATGCAAAGTAGTCAATCAAATGAGAACGTAAATAGCCAGGGTACTGGGTTGTGAGAGAATACAGGTTAAAGCTACAGCCAAAAGTATTATCAAAATGATTAACCAATCACTAGGGGAAAAAGTCAACATAGAAGCTCAAGGACCAACTTAGAGCTCTCAATCTGCAAATATCAAGATGCACTCATGACAGGCTTCTATTAAAAATAAAAAACATTTAAAGCAAGTAAATTTAATAGAAATAATACTAGGAAAACTTTGATTACAATCATGAGGATACAATATCATAATAAACAGCAGAAAGATACAGGAGAAGGAGAAAGGAAAGAAAGAAGGGGAAAGTAGAAGGGTAGATGAGACAAAGGAAAGAAGGACAGGATGTAGAAAAGGAGAGAAAAATCTGGATTTTACATATAGGTAAATTTATTCATAGGTAAAATCAGAAATTCAATAAAAAAAATAAGGTCATTTCTGGAATTTAAAGAATATGGATTGCTAATATGAAAAGAAAACTGTCATTTCTAAACTACTTATTCTGCTAATAAACACAGCCATAAAAATGAGAATATTTTGTGTCAAATCACCTTTACATTCATACTATCAAAATAGACAAAAGAAGTGGAAAATAATTATTTAATCTTGACACAAAATACTACCTCCCATAAAAGATTAAAGAACATATTTGCCCTTGAATGCTCTCCTAGACTTTCAAGTCTACTTGAGTAAGGCATGGCTCACTGATCTTTGGACAGAGAGGAGAGTTTTATCTCTCTTACCAGGTTGTGTAAATGTTTTCTGGTTTAGAAGCTGGCTATCAAGCTGAGCTCTAAAGGTGTCTGTATTGCAGGCTAATGCACTGAGGAGGTGCCCGGCCTGCAGGGCTTCAATGTGGATTCCTAAGGGAGGAGAGTGGAAGGAATGGGGGGAAGGGACAAGAAGCACAAGGAAGGAAACCAAGTGTGTTTGTCTGATCAAAGCTTCATTTATTAGAAATTTTTACCAAACTTATATAGGGAGAAGGCAGGAAAGGGGGGGAAGGTAATTAGTTGCTGTAGGAGACAGGAAGAGTGCTTTCATGTGTTAAATAGGGTACCTGTAAGATACCACAGGGATGTTTTCTCACAGATGTTCTAACAAATGGATGTCCTCACAGTCTATCACAGTCTATCTAGGGTCCTAGATAACTTTCACTAAATAGCTTTAGGTCTCCACTAAACGACCTTTGCTCACTCTTTGGCTTTGGCCTAGTAAACACCTTTTGTCTCCACTAGATAGCTTTGACTCACTAATTGACTTAGGCTTCAGTAGATAGCTTTGGCTCCACTAGATAGCTTTGACTTTGGCTTCAGTAGATAGTTTGGCTCCCAGCAAGGAGGAGACTGCAACAGCCTTCACAGTAACAAACTGTCACCTCTTCAGTCTGAATGCTGATGGTAGAGAAACTGAACTCTGTCCTAGCTCCAGGAGCAGTAAAGATGCCTGGGAGTTACCCAAGTGAACAAATGAGTAGCCTTTCTCTGCTTTTGGTGGAATCAGGCTAAATAGCTGGTTGTGAGAGCTGCAAAGATACCACTGATTTTGCAGCTGATGGTGACCCTCTATGCTGCAGACAGGGAGGATCTCTACTTCCACCAGTTTCCTCCACAAACTGCTCCTCTCTAGTCTTCCCCAGAAAAAGCCTACAGTTCATAGCTCCTCCTAGTGGTAACCAGTGGAAATAATGTTAGCCCCAAGCTCTGTTACAAAGTTTTAATTTATACACACAATCAATAGTGCATCTAGAATCCCACAACTTGTAGTGTATAGATGTAGCTGTAAGTTGTAATCACTTCTAATCTCATTAGGTTTTATAAAGGGATGGCTGGTGGAGGTGAGCATGTGATAAAAGATGTTTTGGCTGGCATTCCTATCCTAAAATACTATCCCTATACCATTATGGACTTAACTTGCCACATACTGCAGTTTTAAGAGTCACTCCTCTGCCCAGTGGGTGATGGGTGCCTATAATCTGAGAATTTTAGATGCTGGCAAATGAAAAACTGGCATATGCCAGCAACCTATGATAAAGAGTTTATTCAGCACAGAAACCTAGCTAGATACGATATACACTCACACTCTTCTGTCTCCCACTGCATAGAGTTCCATTAACATGAACATATGTTGTCATTCAAAGGAAGTTAACAAGTAAATTCCCTATTCTTTATCATTAATGAGAAAATAGTTAGTACTGTCAGTTAGACAAAAACAAAAACAAACAAAAAAAAAAAACACTAAGGTGATAGAAAATAAGCTGAAAAGTGGATGAGCTGGTGTGGTATGCAGCAGAAATAAGGGGATAGGAATGCCTTCTCAAGAAGCAGCTACTTGAGAACAGACCTGACAGAACAGATTTGGCAGTTCAAAAGTGAAAAGAAGATCTCTTTATCCATGCATAAGACCCTGTGTTCATTTAAAGCAGAAAATATTAAATGAAAAGAGCCTGGGAAAGCTCATCCTTGTGGAAGAAGTTAAAATAGCTTATGCATATGGCTGAGACTGCCTGACTTGGGAAATCTCTCAGGTATTTTGAGGTTAATGCTAAGTTCAATGAGAACTTGTGAGACAATGGTCACAGTTAGTACATGTCTTCAGTAGATACATTTTAGTCAAGGTTGTGTTGACACACAAAGCAGAAGAAAATATGGACATTTTATCATTTCTGTGTGGAGGTAGGAAAAGTGCTGCTTCAGACACTGGCTGACAGGCTGTGCTCTACTGGGATGTTGTATTGCAGGCTGACACACTGAGGAGTCTACACATGAACTTTTAGGATGTTTTTCCCATCATTATACAAAACATACAGAATGATATTAATGTTAAGGAGCAGAAATGTAAACCTGTTCAAGAAATGTTATGTGGGTAGTCATGGGGACAAGGAAAAACTTACCATAGTTCATTGGTTTGTTTGTCTCTTTGCTTGATTGCTTGTTTGTTTACTGAATAGACATGTCATCAAACTGCTTTCAATGTCTTTTTATTTAAGCACATAGAATCATGCTATTCTTAGCATTCATTCTAAAAGTCTCTTTTTACAATAGAAAGTGATTAAGACAGAGGCTCACAATTGGTCAAAGAACAGAAAACATGTCACTGTGGAGTAGATATCCTAAAGAGAATGTCTCCCCAAATCTCAAGGACTTTCATAGAGAATAGACAGAATCTACATATAAATCAGACACTGTGAACAAAGGCTGTGAGACAGGGCCTTGTGGAAATAACTTGCCTGTTGTCCTCATGAACAAACTGCCACAGTAGCAATTTGCACCAGACTTGACCCATCACCATTTTCTCATGCAAGGAAATGGGCCAATGTGGCCTTATCCTTCCTTGAAATTCACTGAGTAAGTAAGAAATAATAGAGAATGGGATTTGAGGGTCATTTTCTTAAAGAGTGTAGCCCGTATTCAAGGAAATAATCAGAAGAAAAAATAAAGAACAGCAACTTGAAAAATCAATGGCTTGGGGAAGACTTATTCACCAGGATATAGTGGAGGAAGATTAAAGGGAATGGGAGTGAAATGCTCAAAATCCAATATATACATACATGAAAATTGCAAATAAAACTTTTAAATGTAAGTTCTGAA
>JAEOAE010000874.1:0-11778 GCA_036365155.1 Meriones psammophilus | reverse complement strand
CTTGCGTTGGAGAGAGACTTGGACTTGAGCCTGTGCGGCAGATTATACTTGGAACTTTAGAAGCTTTGGACCATCATATGGTAAGTTTAATAAACATAAACCTCCTCCTATTCCCTCCCTCACACACCCTCACACCATTCCCTACCCCCATTCTCCTCAAAAAAAGGGAGGTCCCCCTGTGGCATGCCCAGCCCACCCAAAGTACATCAAGGTTAAAGGATCTGTGTGCATCCTCTCCCACTGACACTCAGACAAGGCAGACCAGCTTAGGAAAGGGATCCAAAGGCAGGCAGCAGAGTCAGAGACAGCCCTTGCTTCCAATTGTTAAGGCACCAACATGAAGGACAGTCACCTCTGCTATATGTGGTAGTATGGGGCCAAGGTTCAGCCTATGCTCGCCCTTTGGTTGGTGTGTGATTCACTTCTTCGTGAGCCCCATGGACCCAGGTTAGTTGACTCTGTAAGGTTTTTGTGGTATTCTTGACCTTCAGCCCTCTCATTCCTTCCTCCCTGCTTTCCACAAGGTTCCAAGCCCCATCTATTGTTTGGCTGTGGGCCTGCATTTGTTTCCATTCACGCTGGATGAAGCCTCTCAGAAGATAGAGTTATGTTAGGCCCAATCTGCGCTCTTAGCAGCATTATTATTAGTGTCAGGGGTTGCATCTCTCTCAGGGTCGGGTCTCAAGTTGGGTCGGTCATTGGCTGCCTATTCCCATCTCGCTCCATGTTTATTCCCTGCAATTTCCTGTAGGCAGTGGGCACATTTCTTGGGGTGAAGATTTTGTAGGGTGATCTCCCTCCACTGACCCTTCCTGGAAGTCCTTGCCTAAGATAGGAGTGTAGGGCACATCAGGCCCATATCCCCCACTTCAGAGTCTCAGGTAGGGTCACCTAGACTCCCGGAGACACCTTCCTGCACTCCTAGTGTACCATTTAGACAACAATGATTAACACCACCCCAACACTATCAAATCTGAGGCCACTATCCATTTCTGGTTCACCTGGAGCGCCCAATGAGAAAGGAAATTGATGTTGCTGAGTGTGTAAGGCAAAGGAGCTTTGTATGAAAAAGCCAGTAGAGTGTTAGGTAGAAAGTAAAAGGAAGCATACTACCTTTCCGTAATGGATGAATATCAGTGTCCACAGCCCACTGAAGGAGAACTTGAGCCTGTTGCTTTAGATGGCAAATATACCAAAGAGCTTTCAAGTGTGTTTGAACAGGCCTGAGCAGTGCACCGTGGGGAAGTGGGGCCCTACAGAGAAAGAGGGTCACTGGCAGCAGGGGGAAAAACTGCAGAATCCAGCGGTTCAGGTCCCTACTGCTTCAGCTACCTAATACTGCTTCCTACTCCCGCTCCCATGCCTCCCTCGTCCTTGAGGCAGAAACCAGAGTAAATCAGCGTGGTTGGCGCCCAGGCATGGCTAGGTGGTTCCTTGCTCTGGGACATCACAAAGAGTCATTGAGGGGAAAGGGGGTGGAACCTGGCCATAGGGGCTAGGTTTGGTCCCATAAAGTGTGGTAGTCGCTGGTTACTCCAACGCCTGGATGGTTGGAGAGTTGGTGAATCACTACTTGGCCAGCTCCCCTAGGGACAACTAGACCTGCTGGACCCTCTCCTCGCAGAGGAAGTGCCTCTCTTCATCGCCAAGTTGCTTTGTGGCGTCATTCCTATTTATTCAGTCATTGCTCAGGTATGATTGTGCTACTGTTATATTCTTCATCTATCCTTACTTAACTTTGATTACTTTCTGTCACACTATTTATATTAACTGCACAACATGATGCATCTCACTCATGACATTTCATACATGTATAAGAAGAACTTTGAATATATTCCTCTGATCACACTTTGCCTGCTGCCCACCCTTCCAAACTCCTCACTGTTTCCCCCTTCTGCCCAGCACCTTACCTCCAAGTGGCACAGCTGCCGTGGACTCCTGTTCAGAGGACTGATGGACACACTGAGTTGTCTTACAGCAAACACCAATGTGTTCTGGGCTTTGAACAAAGGCCTCCTAGCTTGTTATTTGGTGATCTTCCAGGCAGGTCAAGCTGCCACGCAGTCCACAAAGGGGCTAGGAGATAAGAGCCATCTCTATGAAGGAGAGGAGCAAGTGGGGGCATGGGGCAAAGGCAGCAGAGATTGCTTAGAAACCAGTATGGCACTTCTTTTGTGCTGCAAGGCCACACAGAAAGCTCTGTGTGCTTCAAAGTCAGAAAAAGTCTCCTACCTGTCTTTTTCCTTGAAGTCCTTAGGAAGAGGATGAGCTCCCAGATCTGCAGGCTTGTGGCCACAGGTTGGGGGTCAGCCTGGATGACATTTGAAAGCTCTCGGAGGAAGCCAGGGCAGATGTCCAGGAGCCAGTGTGTCAATGACTTTTCTACATAGGGACCCACCCCAGTGCAGAGATCTGTCCAATGAAAAACCCAGGCAGGAGGGGCTGGCTTTCCACTGCGTTCCTCAGAGGGGAAGGGCTGAGGTGTAGAGGCACCCTAAAGCTCTGTGTGGCACACTAACTTTGCCCCCTCCCCAGCCTGCATAAACATCACAGATTGCCCCTCTGGGTGTGATTGTCCTTTACTCGCTGTTTTTAGCAGGAACATGATTTTTTCCACAAGGTGAGACTCTCTCCCCTAGTGATACAGTTTCCAGTCTGTCGTCCCACCTGCCCCAAGATGAGTTTCCAGGTTGAGAATTGAGGCTCACAAGCAGTCTGACATGGGAATTCTCTTTTAGAGGTGTTTCTCTGCCATCCTTTTTGTAAGAGCCCCACACCCACACCCCATGCCAAAGCCATCACAGGTTGCATTGCTTGAGTCCTCAGACCCAACTCTCAGAACAAAACCTGAAAACTCACAGAGCCTTGGAGGTGATTCCAAAGGCAGCTGTGCCCTCTCTTGACACCGTTTCCGTTCCTAAGTACCACCCCAGTATCTATGCTTGCCCTTTCCAAGGCACCATTCACACTGGAGCCCACACTCACCACCTCCACATTCTACCGTGAGGGTCTAACTAGAGACTCTCTGTTGGAGGAGCAACCTGCTGTGTCCCTGCCTCATGGCAGCTTAAGCCACCTCGTATCTGTCTTAGCTGGACAGATCTTGCTGCTCCATTTCTCCAAGCCTCTGCACCTGCACAGTTAATCAGCCTCAGTCAGCCTTTGGGGAGAGTTCTGGGAAGCCTTATCTTTCCATCCCAGCATCACATTGGGAAGACTTCATCTCTGTGTTCTTTTCTCCCCTACACTGTGTCAACAATCCATCGCAGGTGAGACACAGAAGTCTGTGTGACTGACATGCACGGTCCATCCACTCTGGGTCTCCCTGAATTTGAATGCAGGACAAGGGTCCTTGGCATTGTCATGCTACTGGGATACAGCTCTCAATCTTCTCAACAGCATGTCCACATAATGTACTCCCACATCCAAAACACTCTGAGCAACTTCCTGAGCCCAGATGACACATTTGATATGGCAGATGGATGTTTCTATTTTGCAGAACTTGAAAAAATAAAGGTACACCATACCCTAGATGTATACCCAGGTTTCCAGTGTGGGCAACTGCTCAAGTGCTGAGAAAAAGGTCTAAACACTCAGAAATTGTCTATTATTTATTGGAAATAATAGAAATTTGGGGATACCTTCACAAATTAAGACTGATAATGAACCTATTTATGTATCTAGGTTAGGGTTAGGTTAGGGGGTTAGGGTTAGGGTGAGGGGGTGGGGGGGTGAGGGTGGGGATTGGGGTTAGGTTGTGGATAGGGATAGGGTTAGGTTAGGTTAGGGATAGGTTAGGGTTAGGGGGACAGGATTAAGGCTAGGGATAGGTTAGTGTTAGACAAGCCAGGTTAGGTTAGGTTAGGATTAGTTAGGCCTTAGGTTCAGGTTAGGTGAGGGCTAAATAGTCACTGAGTTAGGTAGTTAGGTTAGGTAGTTAGGTTAGGGCTGTTAGGTTAGACTATGGTTTTAGTGTTGTGTTAGGTTAAAGCTAGGTTTTGCTGTTAGTGTTTTAGGTTAGTGTTTTAGGTTAGGTTTTAGGATTAGGTTTTGGTTAGGTTTAGGTTGGGGGTTAGAGCTAGGCCTTAGGGGTCAGGTTAGGGGTCAGGGTCAGGTCAGGCTTAGGTGAGGAAATTAGGGTGAGGGTGAGGGTGAGGGGGTGTAGGGTGAGCCGTGAGGGGGTGAGGGAGTGAGGATGAGGGGTGAGGGTGAAGGAGTGAGGGTGAGGGATAAGGGTGAGGGTGAGGTGTGAGGTAAGGCGGTGGGGGGTGAGGGCAGTGAGGTGTGAGGGTGAGGGGGGGTGAGGGTTAGGTGAGGATGGTGAGGGTGGTGGTGGGTGAGGGGTGAGTGGTGAGGGTGAAGGCAGGGTGATGAGGGTAAACAGGTGAGAGGGTGAGGGTGGTGAAGGTGAGGGTTAGGGTGGTGAGGGTGATGGTGAGGCCAGGATTAGGTTGGGGCTGGTGCTTGGGGCTAAGTAGGTTAGGCTGTTAGGGTTGGGTTAGGTTGTGCTTAGGGGTTAGGTTAGGTTTTTATGTGCCCTGAGCCATTTCATCTGCCGGATTTTTATGTGCCCTGGAGTCATTTTGTTGGAAGTGGGTTTTATGTGTTCTGGAGTCCTTCACAGCGGGTTTTGTGTGTTTCAGTCAATTTCGCTGCTGGAAGCCAAGCTTTTAGGTGTTTCTCAGTCTTTTTGAAGGTTTTTTATGTGCTCTGGAGTCATTTTCTGTTTTTCAGTCATTTCACAGCTGCTATGTGCCAGACAAGATCCTCCACCATCCAGATCTTTTCACATTAAGACCACAGCACTGAATCCTGGGAGATCTTGCTCCATTTTTGCATTGTCTAGGCTATTTAATATCAATCTGCTTATCTAATACACTGAAACTACTATCACTTGGTTTGCTCCAAAGTGTGATATAAACTCTCCATATTAATTTCATTGTTCCTTTCCAGTTGGCTGTGAGGGTGGAGGGGGAGAGAGAAAGAGAGAGAGAGAGAGGGAGAGAGAGAGAGAGAGAGAGAGAGAGAGAGAGGAGAGAAGAGAGGGATTTTCATAAACACAACATTCTTGTATTTATAGTCTAAAGAAGTCAGGAGGGAGGCAGTAAGTAAGCCTGATAACTGAATTTTCAGTTTAGAATTCCTTGCTCTCCACAGGGCTTAGCTGCTCAGGCTAGTCCTGGGACCTGATTTTGCTCTGCCACACTTGTACACAGTTCCAGGAAGGGTTGTTGCTGAAGTCATCAAGTGATTTCCCTGACCCTCCACTGGGACAAGGGAGAACAGATATCACTTTGTGATTTTATTATAAGGAGGCTGGGCTAATATTTGTGGTGAAACAAGCTTACTATACCAAGTTCAAACATCTGAAGAGGGAGGTTAAGAAACCCTGAGTGTGGGCTGTATGATTATTCTGTCCTGGGTCTGTACAGACGTCATCTGAGGCAGGAGCAGGAGAAGAAAGGACACATTGTGACCCATTTCCTGTCACCTCCTGTGTGTAGAGGCAGAGGGTCCTTGCCTGGGCAGAGGAATAATGCCGCAGAGGAAAAATAGGAGAGTTACAACATGGCACTTACATAAACAACACCAAACCGCATAAAACATTTAACAAAATTACACAACTTCAAATCTGGAATTTTTATACAACATAAATATTAGGTTCAGCCCCATTTAATAATGCTATATAAAATCAAGATTTAAGGCAATGTTCCACATACCCTGAAAACAACATTTATGCTTCTTATAAAAGCAGAAAACATTTTATCTCTGTGGGCTTTTCAAAATGATGAATATAATTACATGAAGCAACAAATATGGATTGGAATTAAAACCACTGTTTCAATTTGTTGGTTAAGGGGGAAAATGTGCTTCTGGCCAAGGACTGGAGAAAAATTTACAAGTATAAGAAAAATGTTGTATGCACTGTTGTACAGTTAGGGGCAGCTCCTCCCAACATGTATATGTAGCCCAGTCACCAATGAAATACGTAGCTGTGTCAAACCTAAGTCCAAGAAACCCTTAATAGTACCTACTGTCAAAGGAGAGCTGCTGTGTTCTTATATTTTTCTCCTTAGAGCCGAGTGCCACCCCCAGAATAATCCAGTGGCTCCCATAGCATCTTCGTAGCATCTCTGTACTTAGTCTGCATGAGTGGTTTCAATTGTTCAGAAGTATATGGACTTAAAATCAGCAGCAGCCTAATAGACGGGCACTTTTGGAGTTGCTAGCTTACACCCTGCCTTTGTGTGGTCGTGGCTGTAACTCTTCCTTATGAAAAAGAGAATGCAAGCGTACTATCTTATGCTCTGTGTTCAGTGTTGTGATGGGAGGGGACAGGAATGGTGATCAAAGGCAACCAAACTAAACTAAATGGTAGAGATAACCCTATCCCTGAGTGTTCAGTGTGTTGTTAGGTTGTATTAAAACCACTAGACAGAGCCTAAAACAGTTTTGCATTTTCCCATGCCAACAGTTTCCCTTGATGTTC
Source organism: Meriones psammophilus (assembly GCA_036365155.1). Taxonomy (NCBI): domain Eukaryota; kingdom Metazoa; phylum Chordata; class Mammalia; order Rodentia; family Muridae; genus Meriones; species Meriones psammophilus. The sequence continues at coordinate 5,288 of JAEOAE010000874.1, read as the reverse complement.
TGACTTTATAGAGGAAAGGTCTGTATTTTCATTTAATAATTATTTACTAATAACAGACATAAAATCAGTTGACCATTGTTTTAAAACCCCATGATTATTCTCTTGCTCTAAATAATTGGTGTATCTAACTATACTGCTGTTTGGTTATGCATGCATGTATGTACACATTCTCATATCTCATGCTGTCCTTGAAACTGAATCTTGGCATCTTCAGGGTAGGCTAGAGGTCTTCCTCACTTGGTCAGAGTACCCCACAGTGGGGTCTGGAGACTTTGGAAGAGGTTGCATATGAAGGAACAGTGGGGAAAAGTGCCTGAGCACGTTCGGGTCGAGCTGTAGGCATTAAATCCAAAACATGCATGTAAAGGCAGAGGGTACTTAAATAAAGGACACAACATACGTGAGATATATATGCCTTTGAGTAAGTTTTATGATATGACTCAGTTTCCATGAACCATAAAAAAGTAGAAAATGGTAAAGCCTAGTACCTGGTGTGTGGCGGTATATTGATGTGTTTATATTTTCACTGCCATCTGGAGCTCATAGAAGAACAATTGCATTGGGCAGTCAGCATTATGATCCACACTCCTTCCATAGATTTGAGCCAGAAAGCTTTTGGATCCACTCCCACCTCTGTATGTTGAGTCAATTTAAATTAGAAATATAAGAAAAGTCCAGAATCCAGCCAGAACTTTCTTGGTGCCGTATGTCCAGAACCTGACAGTCATCTCGTGGTTAAAAAAAAAAAAAAATCACTATTTATGGAACTTGAACCTTTTGCATATCTAGATGGAGTTCAAACGGCTGTTTCTGAGTTCAGCTTTAGTTCACCCATTGAAGCACCTGTCCTCTGAACAATAGGCCTGCAGGCTTGTGGATCAGCTTTGAGACCAAAGATGTCAGGTGCCTGTAGTCACTCCCGACTGTCCTTATTTTCCTACCTCTGCGGCTCTCTGCTAGTTCTAAGAGCCCACATTTACCACAGGGCATCTACTGGTTAATCTTACAGTTGACTAACCACACGACTCCAATTCAACTCAGGCAACAAACCACATGGCACATTTCAGCCCTGGCCTGTTGTAATCATGGGAACTATTTTCTGGTTTCTTCCCTTCCAAAAAAGCTTGAGGAGAATCACAAACAGGAACACCAGACAATTCCAATAAAAGGAACCAGGGGACACACATCACTGCTTCCTTCCTCCCAAATCCAGTCATCTGTGTCTTCATTCTGCATGCTCTATAGTTCTTCCTAATGAACTTTCCAAATGTCAAGCAGAAGGAAGGGGAAGAATAGAGGTGGGAGGGAAGAACTCTGGCTGTTCCCCTAAAAGCCAATTTCAAAAGGCATGAAAGATCAAGGTAATGCTTTGGCAACATTGTTTCCACAGGTAATTTGCACAATTTTCTAAACACGCTCAGTTGGTCTGTTTCTCCCTTAGCTCCACAGGGAGCAGTAAGGGCTCTCAAGAGCAGGCTAGCAAGCAAAGGAAAGTCAGCCCTCTTTATGGTGGGAAGGTTCTCACCAAAGGTCCATTTCTGGGCCCACCCCAAATAGAAACCAAATTGACTACGCTGGGAGGAGGTTCATTAAAAAAAAAGGCGAGAAACAAGCAAGTCAATCAACTACCCCACCACCACTCTCTCACTGCCTTCCTAGAAGTTTCTGTTTTTAAGAGATCTATTTACTTAAGTCTCATACCACAAGACTATGGAAAATCTAATATTTGTTCCAATAAGAAAGCGAGCTTAGAGAGAGAAAAATCAAACTTAATTTTTATTGTAATTTGGGTATACTTTAGCTTCACAACAACTTGAAATTCTTGAGAGCCTACTTAATGGTTTTCTCATCACTGATACACAACTAGACTTAGAGGCTCAGATTAGCCTAATATATAAATGAGGTCTGGAACCAAATTAGAAAATCACTAGTAAGAGCCCTCACCTGTTGTGCTAACTAGTCATGTGGGCCCCTGAAGACATGGGATGGATGGACCCTGCAGAAGGAAGGCACAGTCTTTGTAATTAGTGAATCTGGGACCTCGAAAGGAGAGAATCTGTCGATATAATTACTAAAGGATGGTGACTAAGACTGTGGCTGACGCAAATCCAGACATGGGTGAAAATGACCATTGTCGAGTCAACTCACAACAAGCCTTAGTCTTCTGGAAAAGACTCTGAAGCTACCAAATGTTGATAGGAATGACCAGAGGGCAGACTCCTAAGGCCCTGGTGCAATTGATGAGTGAAGGAGGGGAGTGGGTGGTCAGGGAGTACTCAGGGACTACCATCTCTCCCACCTCAACTGCTCCTTCATTGTCCCTGGCACTATGCAACCCTGTGAGGTGCTGTAGTTACTGAAGTCTAGGCCACAGACACCAAATTTAAAAGGGGCCCAAAATTTTTGTTTTTGTTAAGCAAGTATTGACTTGTAAAGAACTTGAGAGTCAAGTTTGCATTCTTGATGCCTAAGGCAATCTGAGATCTTTTCTTTCTTATGTGTCTCTCCTTTTCTTTATTTTTCATGTTGAACACAGTCTTTAGTTCATTACAGTAGATGAATGAGAGCCCCGCATTAGGGTCAGTTAGAAAGTTGAGCCAGATTACTAAGACAAGGCAACGCAAAACTAACAAAGTAATTCAACAAATGCCACATACCATAGAGTGAAATTTCTGAAGTGTTTGGGTCTTGATACTTCTGTTCTTCCTTAGAGAACTGTCAGACATGGAGGAAACATATAAAGCCCCAAAGGCAGAGTAGAGGAGAGATAGGGAGGTAGAATGAAATGGGTGGGGCTCCTTTAGATCAGGTAGAAGCATTAGCATCACCAGATACCATCCTTCTCAGCTATATTAGAAACAAAGACTGAGAAGGGCACATGCTAACTGTTCTCAATGCAGAGGAAAGATACGGGGAACAGCAGTATGCGAAGACAAGTCTTTGTCTCAGAAACAGGTGGAGCATCCCTGGTTAAATTCCCTCTGAGTGGGGCAAGAAGGGACAGTGAAGGTGCAACACCTCCTTTAGTGCTTTTGCTCTTCCCAGTTGACCGATCTTAGGTGCCAGGACTCATCTTGCTGTGCGGAGCATCTCTGTGACACTACACTGGTAGATAGAGAGCACTTGGACTGTGAGCACACTGTATCATCAGCAGAAACCCAACTCTGACCACTTACTTTGGAGATGTTGCTGTTCTCGCAGATCTTCACGCAATAGAGAATGTTGGGTAACTTTTGGGTTATTAGCACCTTTGATCTGATCCACAGAACTCTGCATAGCTTTAGGTATCCTAGATCCAGCCCAGGAGAGAGGTGCTGATGACTCCTCTTGTGGTAGAGGAGGTCCTGCAAGGCAGTGAGAAAAACAGGAAGCTTACAGTCATCCTGCGGGGCTCTCAAACCTGTTCTTCAAGTGTGACTTCTGCAGAAAGTGACTAGATGTAAGAACCCTCCAGCACCACTGCAGTAGAGGAAAGTTGTTGAGGTTACTGCCTGTCTCAGGTGCAGGAAAAAATGACTTCCTCCAAGCTGTGTAATCAGTCTTTAATATATATTTTAAATGTCTTCGCCAGATTTCTCTACAAGGATAAGTTTGTGGGTTATGATAGGAATAGGGCGCTGCTGGGGAGGTAGATAATAAAGAAGGATAGAGTTCATTCGTCCTTATGAGGGGTTTATAGGTTTAGCTGTGGAAAAATAAACATAAGTGTCTGTATAAATGCTGACAAAATACATTTTTTTTAAAACATTAGGATAATTAAGGTAGAAAAGTTCACTTTAAAGCAAAATGATTTAAAAGAGAATAATAAGAAAAGGTGAAAAAGTATCACTTTTTTATTTCAAATAAAAAAAACAGTACTAAGTGGTTCTATTTTAATTTTAAAAAACCATTAATAGTTATGTTGTATTTGTACTACACAATGCTAAGAGTGAAGAAAATGAGCGACCATTGGTTCATTTGGATTAGCATTTTAGACCCCATTGTATGGTAGCTCATGATACTTTTCATATTTGACTTAAAAAACAAGTTTGCAAGGTATTCAAAGTCTTCCCATCATTTTCTCTGAGACATTTAAAATGTTGATATACAAGTAATGTCCTTATGAAGAGCTGGTTCATTTTATGTTCTTCACCCATTCACTGTTTTATCATGCCTGGATTCTCAATGGTCAATGACTGCATTGACTATGATTTTGATTGAGTCTCCTTACATGCTTCAAAACTTTTCTTCTTCTTCTTTTTTTTTAACAAGGTCAAAACACACATGATTTGTATGTTGAATTTGTATTATGCTGTCATGTGAAAATGTCCCCACAAGGTGAATGGAGCTGTTAATATGCTAGGTATTCCAAGTTAAGGGCAGTGATATGGCTGAATGGGATTTTTGGTTGCTGTAATCAAGGCTCAGTGGCTTTTGGGGGTTCTGACTTTTACCTCTGCGCAGCTGCAGAACTCAGATGACAGGACAACTAATATTCTCCCTGCCCACTCCTTGTGTGTGGGTAGACTAATTACTACCTAAAGCCTTGGACAGCAGGCTTGGGTGCGAAAAAGTGATGAGGGTTAATGATTAGGGGGGAAGTTTTCAGACTGTACGCACCTGGCTTTCAGAAAGTTACTGGAGTAGGTAAGAGGATATTCAAAATGCACCACCACAAACATAGGTAAATGAGATGATAGATATGCTAATCAGCCCGATTTAATTATTTCACATTGTATGTACATGTGAAAGTATCACTTGTACTCAGTTAATGGTTATAATTATGGCTTTAATCAAAAACAATGTTAAGAAAGACGCACTAAATTTTTAGAAGAGAAAAATCAAGGAACCAACTTTAGCACTAAATGTGAAGAGGACAAGAATTAAAATGGAAACAGACACCTGAACCTGTACATAAATCTTAGGAAGAGGAAGGATTGAAGCTGCCCTGGACAGACTTCCTCCCTGAAGCAACGACTCCCGTCGGGCTCACTGTCTTTAGCGTGTGCTCCATCATACCCTCTGTCCTGTCCACTCACCCGCAGGGTGCTCTCCCCAAAAAAGGAGCACCCAGGCCTTAAGTAAATATACTGCAATGCCTCTTCCCAGGAGGCCAAGAAAGGCAGGAGTGAGCAGACCCATTACACAGGGCCTCACTTCAGTTTTGTAAATGGAGGCACTAAATGAACTTGGACGGAGTATTTTCCTTTTCTGCTTTTCGCTTTGCACAGCCGAGTTAAGCCCAGATCCTCACATCCTCGCGCTGACACAGAACCACAGTCCCTTTGTCTTCTTCAACTAGACAATGA
>JAEOAE010004405.1:0-11235 GCA_036365155.1 Meriones psammophilus | reverse complement strand
GTTTCAAACCGCAGAACTAGAACTGGCATGTCGAGGAAGACCCCTAAAGCAGACCACCGTAGGCTCCAGCCATGAAGCCTCCCAACAGCTCTCCTGAAGCTTGTCGCCAGGGTACACAAGCAAGAGGCCTGCCCCCTCAGAACGAGAAGGCCTCAATGCAGCTTAGTCCAGCACAGATCAGCATGTTATGCAAGCTTTTGAGATCTCTCCATCTCCAGACTATGCCACGAGGGCAACTGGTACCAGCACAGGTTTGCCTGAGGACACCGCTCCACATATGGTTCCAGAACAGAAAGGCCAGGCAGAAAGGCCGCTACGGAGGCAGCACAGCTAAAGGTGGAGACCTGCCTGTCGCTTCCTGGTCTCGGAAAGGGCTCCTGAGCATTGTGTTGCATTGAGCAGGAGGCTTCCTGGGACAGTTGTTGGACACCGGTTCTGCAGGAGGCCAGTGTGAGAAGCCTTGATGTCAAGCATCTCGAAGCTCACCTTTCTTCTACAGAGGGCCTACCCAGAATCCAGCGACTCTGCCCTGTCCAGGCTCTTCCTGGAGCAGCCGGGTGAGAACAGGAAGAGGAACAGGGACCAGCCGCTCTGGACCCGTAGGGCTGCACTCATGGGGAGCAGATCGAATCAACACTTGAGGCCTCACAGAAGAAGAATATCAGGCTCTGTTGGACGATATTTGGACCACATTGAGAATGCCTAGAATTGGGACTGTAAACCTCGCTGCCTGGACCCTAACCTGACCATTGGTCTCAGAGACTCCAGCCAGAAATGAGCTTGACAGATAGCCTGACTTGCACTCCAAGAAAGGTGCAGAGCCTAGGATCCTGGAGTTAGTGTTGTGGGAAAGATGGAATGCCCTGAGGTGTGGAGGAACCCTCACACAAGAAGACCAACAGAAATAGCTGACCCAGCCTCAGGAGTCTTGCAGAGACTGAGCCATCAAATAAGGAGCAGGCTTGGTCTGAGCTAGGGACCCTGCACACACGTAGCAGGTGGGAGTGAACTTTGTGCTTAATCGGGTTGGCCTACGAGGAGGTGTGTTGTAGAGTGCCTGTGTGGCGGTGGAGAGTTGTTTCTAACCTGACTTTGTTGTTTAAATCTGATTTGCTTTTGAAGGACAGTTATATAATGTTAGCTTCTAATTATGATCAGGATAAATATGTAATTTGTCTGCTATTGTACTTCAAGGCCATTAAATTATTTGTAGGCATTACTATGACCTGGTTATTCTTTCATTTGAAATTAATGTAAAGAGGAGATATGATTATCTTCGCTGAAAAGAGGTGTGATCATGAGTCTTGGTTTTTAACTTGACTGCATGTAATTACAAACACCCAAATTAAGTGACACAATTGTGAAGCACTTTTCCTTATTTGAAGTAGTCTTCTACTTTTCTTCTGAATCTGTAAGGCTGAAAACACACCTTTAATCTGTATCTTCATACTGCAAAACCAACCACTCACCTGCCTCATCTTACTGGAAACCTATACAAGGACAGAGAAGAAGGAATGTTTTACTCTTGCCTGTTCCTTTGCTTGCAGGTAGCAAGTGTATTTCTTCATTGACTATAGAACCTTCTTCTTGAGGATTTCGTATACGAAGGTGAGTTGAGGCAATCCAGCCTCTCATGGACTAAGCCACTGGATAGATTCCCATTTTCCATTTTTAGCCATCCACTGTTGAATTGACTTACCTGCTGTGATTGTAAATCATTCTCACATAAATCCTTTCCTATAAAGAGAGAGTTAGAGGAAAATAAACTATGCATGCCATAATCATCTTTCACACAGAACTACCAAATTTTCTTGCTTTTAATAATGTCATGTAATTTATTCAGAAATCACTTAAACAATAGTAACTGACATATGAGGAGTTATAGAAAAAATATTCATCATCATGAAAAGTCAAAATGCTACATAAATTTTTGGGTATATTAATGGACCAGAGTTAACTTTTGATGCAGTTGCATTCTAAAATATCATAATTGAATTACAAGTATTTTAATTTTGCAGCATTTATATAGTTTATTTTTACCTCAAATTAGTCCTCTTTGTCTTAATTCCTCAACACACATTAAAGTGTGTTTATTTTTTTCATTTTCTTCATAGGTTACGGAGATTCTGCTTTATATGGGGATGACATCATGAAAATTAACTGTTCTATGCATGACACTGCTAATACCAAAACATCATTCAAATAATAATAAGTAGACTCCATCAGAATCACAATAGAATTCTCAGCAGAGATTATAAAATCCAGAAGTGTTTGGATGACATCATGCAGAAACTAAGAGACCACCATGCTAACCCAGACTACTACATACCCAGGGATATATGCAGCCATCCAGCCCTACAGAACATACGAACATTTTCAGTCAACTGGAGCATTCGGCAAGTCTGTCTATCGCAGTGGATTGAGAAGACGACCAAAGGTCCAGATAGGTGATCAAAGAGAAACAGTGGTATACCGAAATCAGACTAACTCTGTTCCGAAGCCTCGACTTCTGAGCCCAGTCTGTTGAGGTCTGCTTTCTGGGCAATGCACCAAACAAGACCTGAGTCTCACTGCTCAGGAGCTCAGGATTACACCACAGGAACACTCACAGACCACAACTTGATGCAATAGCAAAAGGTTTTATTGCTGTCGAGATAGGGTCGCACCTCCAAAGACAGACATGACCCTTGAACATGCAAAACACAGGGTTTTTATGCCTGGAAAAATCAGATCACTTTTGCCTATACTTTATAGCAGCTGATTGTTTCAGAACAGTTCACCCCACCCTTCAAAAGCTATCTGCACCTGACTTCAATTCGGGCCAATCACAGTTATTTTTTCTCATTCTCAGGTGGTCCTCATTTGTTCTGATGATGAAGTCACCAATAATCTCATCTTGCAGGTTTAAGAGTGCAGGGATTCAGAGCCTGTGCAAAACAACCGCCTCATTCACTAAGGTAATCAAGGCCCTGAGAAGACTGTTCACCAACTCTACAGAGATTGGGTTAAGCTCTCAAGAGGGCAGTACCAGACTGACACCAGATAAGCACTGATGCCATTCTGGCGCATGATACTAAAATATCACATGTAGGAGAGCATTTAGAGCATGAAGAGGAGGAGCAGCCCCAAGAAATGAATGATTAAGAGAGACACTGCTTTTGCCTCAGGAGCATCATGCCGACCTCACAAGACAAGCCACAGCCAGAGTTCCCAGCTCCAAACCCGTGTGCTATTTTGGGTGAATCCGAATTTAGAAAAAAATTAAGAGGTTAAAATCTCTAGAACTCAAAATAGGAGGTAGGCATCATTAGAGGCAAGTGGTCCCTTTATTCACAGAAAGGAACAAGCAGATTCTGGCCCAAGGGAATGCAGCAGTTCCCGGGCTTCATGGCAGCTGTGGCAGTGAAAGCACCGGTGTAGGGATCACAGCACCGAGAGGACATACAGGCTAACCCTCTGCCATCAGTAAACAAACAGAGGGGCCTGTCAGGGCTTACACCCCCTCACATGCAATAAATGATTTAGCTGTCTCCCCATCAGGCAGCCATGTGGTACTAGGCAGGTAGGAAACCTCAACTGAGGATTTCAGATTTGATACACACTATTGCATGCAGCAGCACAGCTTGCATCTGGCTGCAGATAAACCTCTGACCCTATCCGCAAGGGTTCTATGTTACAAATGAAAGATAGCTGTTTATGGACCTGTGGCTTTCAGGGATGGTAAAGAGGATCTCTGGAAGAAGCAGAATAACTCTACAGGACCATTGTACAGCCAGGTACTGTCTATGGGGACTGCAAAGAGGTGTTAAAATTATGGCACATGTAAAACAGAGATGCAAATAAGGCAGGGGTAGAACTACCAGGTGTTACTGTTCTCCTCCATCTAGGCAAAGCCACACCCTGAAGAACAACAGGCACATTTGGTGGTACCTAAACTGCAAGTTCTGAAAACACTGCCTAATGATCAGAGATCCAAAATTTACGGCAGCAAATAAATGTTGTCTTTGAAATGAAGGAAATGACTTCAGCATCCTCTCCTAAAAGCCTGGATCCACACTGTGTGCTTCTGAAGGTTCCATACAGTTTCTAGGAATCTGCAAAATTTCTCCAGTAGGACAAAGTGTATGGTGGATTAAATAGGTGGAAACCCAGAGGAAAAAAAAGAGGAACTTGACAATCTTCTGTGGCCTGCCAACTGAAGGAGCAAATTCAGACATAATTCCAGGAGTCTTCTGCAGGATAAGTCTACTTTGCCCAAATGCTTAGGCTTGCAGGGTCCTAACCATATGTAGATTGCTGAAATCATACACTGGAGACTGGAGCTCAAAGGAACTTAAGGCAGACGCGCAATACGAGAGTGCAAGATCTGTTCTAGCTACGTTCCTCCTTGAGCATCAGCCAGAGCTGAATGAATGGGACCTTGTTAAAGTAGGCAAAGACTTCTCCTGGCATATGCCTCTTCTCTCCTTGCCTGATCATCAGAAGCCATGCCTTAGGACTCTCCCCAAACTCCTTAGGGCCAACACACAGGTGCACATCAGAGCTGCATGGAATTTGCAAACACAAGGCCAACTGTTTCTGGAAAGGCTGCTGAGGGGTGGGGTATGGAAAATTCGAGGAGGAAGAAGGGTTTCACAGTTTGGAAGCAGAAGAGCGCTCAATGCTTTGGCCTGTAATTGGAGGCCTCGAGGGAGTGGGGCCTCAGGTCGGTATTTAAGGGTGAGCAGCAGACCCCTTTACGCATTTGCTATGGTCTGCACTTTCCTGGGTGCATGTGAGTACACACTGAGAGGAAGAACCCTGTCAAAGTGTCTCGGCAGGATGGAAGATCAGGCAGATGTGGGTGGCTGCAGTAAGACAAAGACATCCCAAGGCCAAAAGATTGTTTGGCAGGCCAAGCAGAAGGAGGTCTTGTTTCCTGGGGTTTCCTCGCTAAGACACCTTACCTGGAGTTTAGGACCAGGCAGGAACTGGCTAGAATCTAGAGTTCCAGAGTCCTCCATCCGCAGCGGTGGTTTCAAAACCGCAGAACTAGAACTGCGCTGTCGAGGAAGACCTCGTAAAGCAGACCACACCGAGGCTCCAGCCGCTGTCATGAAGCTCTCCCAACAGTTCTGAAAAGCTTGTCGCCAGGTACATCAAGCAAGAGGCCTGCCTCAGAACGGAGAAGGCCTCGAACGCAGCTTAGTCCAGCACAGATCAGCATGCTAGCGCAAGCTTTTAGATCTCTCCATCTCCAGACTATGCCACCAGGGTGCAACTGGCACTGAGCACAGTGGTTTGCCTGAGGACACCGCCCACATATGGTTCCAGAACAGAAAGGCCAGGCAGAAAGGTCAAAGGCTGGAGGCAGTACAGCTAAAGGTGAGGACTCCGCCTGCCTCTCCTGTCCCGGAAAGGGCCTCCCTGGAGCATTGTGGGCAGATTGAGCAGGAGGCTTCCGGGACAGCTTATGACACTGGTTTCAGGAGGCCAGTGCAGAAGCCTTGGATGTCAAGACCTGAGCTCACCTTTCTTCACAGAGGCCTACCCAGAATCCAGCGACTCTGTCCTGTCCAGCTCTTCCTGGAGCAGCTGGTGAGAACAGTGGAAGAGGAACAGGGACCAGCCAGCTTCTGGGACCCATGCACTATGGGAGCAGATCAACCAACACTTGAGGCTCCTCCTCATGAAGAAGAACATCGTATTCTGTTGGATCTATATTTGACCACATTGAGAATGCCCAGAATTGGGACTGTAAAACCCCTGCCTGACCCTAACCTGACCATTGTCCCAGAGACCCAGCCAGAAATGAGCGCTTGACAGATATTTCTCTCAGACTTGCACTAAGAAAGGCAGAGCCTCTAGGGATCCTGAGTGTTTCAGAAAAGATGGAATGCCCTGGAGGTGGAGGAACCCTACAAGAAGACCAACAGAAACAGCTGACCCAGCTCCCCAGGAGTCTCTGTGGTGGTGAGACCGAGCCATCAAACAAGGGAGCATGCTTGGTCTGAGCTAGGACCCTGCACACACGTGAGTAGGTGGGAGGTGAACTTTAAAGTAATGTGGGTTGCTCTAATAGGGAGGTTGTGGAGGCCCACGGCGTGTGGAGAGTTGTCAACTGGACTTTTGTTGTTTCTAACCTGGACAGTTTTTAAGGACAGTTATATAATGTTAGCTTCAATTATGATCAGGATAAATATGTAATTTGTCTCCAATATTGTATCGCGCCATTAATTATTTGTAGGCATTACTATGACCAAGTTATTCTTTCATTTGAAATTAATGTAAAGAGGAGATATGATTATCTTCAAGCTGAAAAGAGGATCGTGAGTCTTGGTTTTTAACTTGACTGAATGTGAATTAAGCAAAACACCCAAATTAAGGATACAATTAGAAGCACTTTTCCCATTTTGAAGTAGTCTTCACTTTTCTTCTGAATCTGTAAGGCTGAAAACACACCTTAATCTGTATCTTCACTGCAAAACCAACCACTCACCTTGCCTCATCTTACTGGGAAACCTATACAAGGACAGAGAAGAAGGAATGTTTTACTCTTGCCTGTTCCTTTGCTTTGGTAGCAAGTCTATTTCTTCATTGGACTATAGAACCTTCTTCTTGAGGATTTCCGTGGTATATGAAGGTGAGTTGAGGCAACCAGCCCTCATGACTAAGCCACTGATAGATTCCCTGATTTTCCATTTTTAGCCATCCACTGCTGAATTAATTGACTCACAGATTGTAAATCATTCTGGCAAATCCTTCCTTATAAAGAGAGAGTTGAGGAAAATAAACTATGCATATAATCATCTTTCACACAGAACTACCAAATTTTCTGCTTTTAATAATGTCATGTAATTTATTCAGAAATCACTTAAACAATAGTAACTGACATATGAGGAGTTATAGAAAAAAATATTCATCATCATGAAAAGTCAAAATGCTACATAAATTTTTGCATACACGGGGACCAGGAGTTAACTTTTTTTGGATGCAGTTGCATTCTAAAACATCATAATTGAATTACAAGTATTTTTTAATTTTTGCAGCATTTATATATAGTTTATTTTTACCTCAAATTAGTCCCTTTCTTTTGTCTTAATTCCCTCAACACACATTAAAGTGTGCTTATTTTTCATTTTCATAGGTTACGGAGATTCATCTTTATATGGTTACATCATGAAAATTAACTGTTCTATGCATGACACTGCTAATACCAGTAAAACATCATTCAAATAATAAGTAGACCTATCAGAATCACACTAGAATTCCAGCAGAGATTATAAAATCCAGAAGTGTTTGGATGGATATCATGCAGAAACTAAGAGACCACCGATGCCAACCTTAGATCATTATACCCAGGATATATGCAGCCATCCAGCCCTACAGAACATACTAGAACATTCCAGTCAACCGATATTCTGACAAGTCTGTCTATCGCAGTGACTGGAGAAGACGACCAAAAGGTCCAGATAGTGACTAAAGAGAAACAGTGGTATACCAGAAATCAGACTACCTGTTCCGAGCTCGACCTCTGAGCCCAGTCTGTTGAGGTCTCTTTTCAAGTAATGCACCAAACAAGACCTGGAGTCTCACTGCTCAGGAGCTCAGATTACACCTCACAGGAACACTACAGACTACAACTTGATGCAATAGCAAAAGGTTTTATTGTTGCCGATAGGTCGACCTCCAAAGACAGGACATGACCCTGAACATGCAAACACAGGTTTTTATGCCTGAAAATCAGATCAATACTTTTGCTCTATACTTTACAGCTGATTGTTTCTCAGAACAGTTCACCCCACCCTTCAAAAGCTATCTGCACCTGACTTCAATTCAAATAATCACAGTTATTTTTCTCATTCCCAGGTGTGGTCCCTCATTTGTTCTGATGATGAAGTCACTGAATAATCTCATCTTGCAGGTTTAAGAGTGCAGGGATCTGTTAAGGAGCCCAGCAAAACAAACCCACTCATTCACTAAGGCAATCAAGGCCCTGGAGAAGACTGTTCACCAACTTCATACAGAGATTGGGTTAAGCTCTCAAGAGGGCAGTGAATTAGACTGGACACCAGATAAGCACTGATGCCATTCTGGCGCATGATACTGTAAATATCAAGCATGTAGGAGAGCATTTAGAGCATGAAGAGGAGGAGCAGCCCCAAGAAATGAATGATTAAGAGAGACACTGCTTTTGGCTCTCAGGAGCATCATGCCGACCTCACAAGACAAGCTACAGCTAGAGTTCCCAGCTCTCAAATCCTCTCGTGTGCTATTTTGGGTGAACTGGAATTTAGAAAAAAAAAAAAAAAAAGAAATAAATCTCTAGAACTCAAAATAGGAGGTGTGTTAACACAGAGGCAAGTGGTCCTTTATTCACAGAAAGGAACAAGCAGATCTCCGGCCCCAAGGGAATGCAAAGGTTCCCACCATGGCAGCTGTGGCAAGGGAAAGCACTGGTGTAGGATCACAGCACCGAGAGGAACATACAATCCTCTTGCCATCAGGTAAACAAACAGAGGCCTGTCAGGCTTACACCCTCATGCAATAATGAGCTGTCTCCCCATCAGGCAGCCATGTGGTACTAGGCAGGTAGGAAAATCTCAACTGAGGATTTCAGATTTGATACACACCACTGCAGCAGCAGCACAGCTTTGGCATCTGGCTGCAGATAAACCTCTGACCCTATCCAAGGGTTCTATGTTACAATGGAAAATACAGCTGTTTATGGACCTGTGTCTTCAGGGATGGTAAAGAGGATCTCTTGGAAGAAGCAGAATAACATCTACAGGATCTATTGTACACCCAGGTACTGTCGATGGGGACTGCAAGAAAAAGTTAAAATTATGGCAACATGTAAAACAGAGATGCAAAAATAAGGCAGGGGTAGAATTGCTCAGCTGTTACTGTTCTCCCTCCATTTTGGTCAAAAGTCACACCCTTAAGAATCCATGAAGCAATATTTGCAGTACCGAAATTGTGTTCTGGAAAACAGTGCCTAATGATCAGAGATCCAAATAAATGGCAGCAACAAATGCCCAAATGCAGGAGATGACTTGAGGATCTCCCGTGCTCCGATTCACAATGTGTGCTTCTGAAGGTTCATACAGTTTCTAGGACTCTGTAAAATTTCTCCAGTAGCACAAAGGGTATGGTGGAGGTGGATTAAATAGTTGGAACTAGAGGGTCCAAGAGGAAAGTTGACACCTTCTGTGGCCTGCCACTGAAGGAGGATTTCAGAAATCATTCCAGGAGTCGTTCTGCAGGATAAGTCTACTCTTTGCTCAAATGCTTAGACTTGCAGTTTCCTAGCCATATTTAGGTTGTTGAAATCATACACCGGGAGACTGGAGCTGAAAGGAAATTAAGGCAGACAGCACACACAGGATGCAAGATCTGTTCTGGCCACCTTCCTCCTTGAGCATCAGCCAGAGCTGAATGAATGACCTTTGTAAAGTAGGCAAAGACTGCTCCTGGCTTATGCCTCTTCTTCTTGCCTGATCATCAGAAGCCGTGCCTTAGACTCTCCCCTCTAACTCCTTGTGGGCCAACACAGGTGCATACTGTGAGCTAAGCAGGGGAATTAAGGTAGAACACAAGGCCACCTGTTTCTGGAAAGGCTGCTTTAGGGTGGGGTATGGGAAAATTCGCAGGAGGAGGGAAGGGTTGCGCAGGTTGGAAGCAGAAGTGCGTTCCACGGTTTAGCCTGTAATTGGAGGCCTCGAGGGAGTGGGTGGGTCCTCAGGTCGGTTTTTAAGGGGGAGCAGCGGGCCCCTGCACGCATTTGCCATAGCCTGCACTGTCCTGGGTGTTGTTCTGAGTAGATACTGGAGAGGAAGAACACCTGTCACAGTGTCCTCAGCAGGATGGAAGATCAGGCAGATGTGGGTGGCTGCAATACAGCAAAGACATCCCGACGTCGAAAGACTGTTTGACAGGCCAAGCAGAAGGAGGTCTTGCTCTCAGTTTTCGCCAAGACACCTTACCCGAGCTTCAGGACCAGGCAGGAACTGGCTAGGGAATTTGGGGTTCCAGAGTCCTACATCCGCGTGTGGTTTCAAAACTGCCGAAATAGGACTGGCGTGTCGAGGATGACCTCAAAACAGACCACCGCAGGCTCCAGCCTTGAAGCCTCCCAACAGCCTCCTGAAAAGCTTGTCGCCAGGGTACAACAAGCAAGAGGCCCACCCTCAGAACAGAGAAGGCCTCGAACGCAGCTTAGTCCAGCGCAGATCAGCGTGCTAGCAAGCTTTTGAGATCTCTCCATCCCCATCTATGCCACAGCAAGTGCAACTGGCCCTGAGCACAGGTTTGCCTGAGGACACCGTCCACATATGGTTCCAGAACAGAAAAGCCAGACAGAAAGGCCACGTTGGAGGCAGCACAGCTAAAGGTGAGGACCTGCCTGCCTCTCCTGGCCCGGAAAGGGCTCCTGGAGCATTGTGTTGCATTGAGCAGGAGGCTTCCTGGGACAGCTTGTTGACACCGTGCTCTGCAGGAGGCGAGTGTGCAGAAGCGTTGATGTCAAGATCTGAGTCACCTTTCACAGAAGCTTCACTCCAGAAGCCAGCTACTCCACCCCTGTCCAGCTCTTCCTGGAGCAACTGGTGAGTACAGTGGAAGAGGAACAGGGACCAGCCGCTCTGGGACCCAGATGTACCATGGGAGCAGATAGAACCAACACTCGAGGCTATTCTCACGGAAGAAGAATATCAGGCTCTGTTTGACGATATTTGACCCCATTGTGAGCGCCCAGAATTGGGACTGTAAAACCCCATTGCCTGGAACATTGTCCTAACCGGACCATTGTCTCAGAGACTCCAGCCAGAAATGAGCTTGGCCAGATATTTCAGACTTGCACCTAAGAAAGGTGCAGATTTAGGATCCTGAGAAGTTTTGGGGAAAAAGATGGAATGTTCTGGAGGTGTGAGGAACCTCACAAGAAGACCACAAGAACAGCTGGACCCAGCCCCCAGGAGTCTTGCAGAGACTGAGCCATCAAACAAGGAGCATGCTGGTCTGGGAGGCTAGGGGACCCTGTACACACGCAGGTGGAGGTGAACTTTGTGCTTAATGTGGGTTGCCCTACGAGGGAGGTGTTGTGGAGGCCCAGCAAGTGTGGAGGGTTGTTTCTAACCTGGACTTTGTTGTTTCTAACCTGGACGGTTTTTGAAGGACAAAGCTACATAATGTTAGCTTCAATTACATCAGAATAAACATGTAATTTGTCTGCTATTGTACTCTGTGTCATTAAAT
>JAEOAE010001622.1:0-10833 GCA_036365155.1 Meriones psammophilus | reverse complement strand
AACTTGAAAATATAAGTTATAAGGCAATTAAAAGAAACATAGGTTACAAAATTAGTCTGATTCTTTCATTTCCCCCTTCCCCTTGTAACTGCTTCAATCACGAAGCTGCTGTACAGCGAGGATTCTATCTCAAGAAAAATTTTCCTTTTGACTCAACATTTTACCCTGTATAATGGGGCAATGGGCTGGAGATCCGTCTTCTGGAATTTCTTCAATGCTTATAATTGGACTGTTGATATCTCAGTTTGAAAGAGGCTGAAATGTTGGTCAAAAGTTGGGGCGTACATGGGTAGTTACCTTAGGCTGTAATTTTCTGGGGTTTGTTTCGATTTCATGCCCAGTCACATTTACTCTTTGGTGATGTTGTCTTAGTGTAAGCACTTACACCGCACTAATCTTTTCCCTAATAAACACAACCAGAGGATTTTTAATGCAGGGTTCAAACATTAAAAGAACAAGCAAAGAAGGTAAGGGTTCCAATTCTTGAGTGCCCAAGGGAGTTGCTTCCAACTGAATTTTAAGGATTTCTCCTGGATCTTTAGAGCTCCTGCCCAAGATACTAGAATCTCTTAATTTGATGCCAAAATCATAGCCTTTTGTCCAATCACAAGTTTTTCCTACTTTAGTAAAGATTACTAGGAGCCAGTCAAATGCTGGTCAATGAGGCATTCCTTAACAATCTCTGGTTATTTGATCTGATAGAAGAGACAGGGAGCAGTCATGTCTGCTTCCAACAAATCCAGATTTCAGCTTGCAGTAGATAGGTGATCCCAGAAATAGAGTCAATCAGGTGAAAATCTGCTGAGACAAATTCAGACTATAGACAGAAGTTGAGATTTTTCCATTAAATGGGAAAAATGAGGAATCCCAAGATCAGGGAAAAACTCATGTGAGATCCATTTGAGCTATGCCAGATCCAGGTCTCATGACCTTTTGCTTTTCATAAACTCATCTGAATTTTTGGTACACAAAAGTAAATATATATATTAAAAATCTCAGAACAGTAACATATCAGCAAATCTAATACAACAACATTCTGAGAGTAAGAGGTAAAATTATATCCAATGGAATGGGCACCATTCAGCTGTTTGTTTTCTATCATTCATAAACAACTTAAGTTTGTCCACAGTATTAAACTCTAACATTTTAACTGTGGGCCCTGTTGGTAATCAGCCATCAAAGGAGCTCAGCCACCTTTTGTATATTTAGACAGGAATACATCAATGGCTTTACTGCTAAACCCTGGATGCTTGGATTTTTCTTAACAAAGCAACTAGAAGGAGTAGGTTTAAGATATTTCTGTGTCAATGTCTACCCCAGAAATGGCAGACATTAAGAATACCATAATAAAAGCTATGACTTTTGGGTCAGATATATACATTAAACAGATGTTTTTAGCATGATGAGAAGTACCTTTAAATCTATTTCCAGAAAACAACCAAAGGAAATTAAAATTTCAAGCTTGTGACTGAAGAGTAAGCAGTCAGTGCTCCATCAACTTATCAGAACCCTATTGATCAATGACAAAATTCTGAACTTCTGAAATCCTATAACTACATAAGCACAAGGGTAGCAAAGAGAAGAAATCTAAAATATCTCCCATTTTTAATATGTCTTTAATCATTTTGATTTCATTATAACTCATTTTTATATATCTTAAAACATTTAGACTCTCACTTTCCTTGCATTTATCAACCCCAAAAATTTTTTTCAGAGCAAACAACATTTTTTTTTATTTTTATAACCTAAATTCCTGAGCATTGAGAATGTAGCTCAGTGGTAGAGCACTTCCCTAGTAAGTCTGAGGTGCTAGGTTCAATCCCTAGCACTGCAATAAATAATTAAATCATCATAACCTATCCTCAGACCCTACATAAGCTTTATATCATTTTATCCAACAATTTATGATAAGAAACAGGCAACTGACGTAAAGCCTGTGAGCAGGGCCAACCTTTTTCCCTTTTTACACAAAAGATATAGTACCTAGTAGTTCTAACTAACTAATGAACTGTGTGATGAGCTGATAGTGGACTTAATTGTCTGCTCTTTAGCTGCCAAGCTACCATTAACTTAGCCTAACCTTCCAGCCTAGCCTTCAATGTGATCAGAGAGCTGAGAAAGATAAATTATGAGCTAAGTCAATGTACCCATCCACGTACCAATCAAAATGACAGAGAATACTAGTTAGTCCATCACCTAGGCAGTGTCCCTGGCTCATGTGTTCTCCAGGCTTCCTGAACAGAGGCAATCGAGCCATCAGGCATAGAGGATGAGAAACTGCTGCTGTGGAAAGAGGATCAGGAGAGATTGACCTCACCTCACCTCAGACAATGTGATACAAGGACACTCCAGGTGTCCCCAGCTTCATCCTCAGTTAGGCTGGGCTCTAGCAGTGGGCCAGTTGAGGCAATATTGCCCAGTGGTTAGCATACCACAATCCAGAGTCATGGTCATCTGTTGTTGTGTCCAAATGTTCTCAGAGATCTTGGGGAGTTACTGCCAGGAGTTTGGGACTTTCTGTCACAATAAACTTACATATGTTAAAATGCCATGTTCATCAGATCTCTGACAAGCTTGAGGGGCAGCATATCTGTGTTATTCTTTGTCTATTTTTATCATCTGCTCTAAATTGTATCCTATAAAACAGAATGCTATAATCTCTAATTCTGGCATATTCCTTAGATGCTTCTTTTAGAACCAAATTTCAAGTAGATCTATATAGTCAACCTTCATAGTTACCCATGCCAAATTTAAACTTAGAGAAAAAATCTAAACACAGAGAGTAGGTAAAGCTCAGTCTTTACTGTAACTTTAAATCTGCTCTTTCTGGACTAAAATCAAAGCAAGATCTTTAATCAGGCACAATTTATAAAGGGGCTAGCAAATCTTATGAATTTTATCATCTTTTTTTAAAACTTAACAGCAAAAATCTTTACACACTGGGAACAAATAAGTTTGAGAACCAATTGCCTAATAGAACAGTACAGAACAAACAGAACAATATAGAACAATTTTAAATTGTATGAATTATTCTGTCCACATCACACCTGTCAGCCAGACAGGTTTGTCATTTTTCTTTAATAGAACATAAGAAGACATTTTGCAATGAAGAATCACCAGCCTTTCAAATGAAGTACAACATTTTACAGTTTTTTCTCAAATACATTTGCAGGTATAAAGAACAAAAGCAAACATCATTCATATGCCCCTGGCTTTTCCATACATACACAGACCTATCATAACATTCGATATACCTTCAGGTACATAGATTCATTCTTCTGGCTTATCCAGACACTCTTGCTTTCGACAAGCTAGTCCTTTTTTAATATACTTGCTCACTCTCTCTTGCTTTTCAGACAACAGAAAACCTCCCATCAAAAGTTTCTTTAATTTTCCAAAGGTTTGGGAAACTGTTCCCAGCTGCAAATTGCCTGAGCCCATCACAAGTGGTGGCATCAAGCCTGTGTCTTGCTGTCTGTGCATTGTTCTTCCACAGAGGCTCAAGTGCCTGAGCACCGACCAAGCTCCAGCCCTGGGGCAGCATGCTCACTGCGTCTCCCCAGCCACCCAAAAGCACTCCCACCTCAGCTCCCTTGGGAGGGAGAGCACACTGCTTGGTGTCACCTGCCATGTAGCCTTATGCACTCCCCAGCCAAGAACTAGTTCTAATTCTAACTGTCCTCAGTTCGAATATTCGTCAGTCCAAGTCTACAAAGAAACAGACAGAGAAAAATACATACATACATGACAAACACAGGACTCAAATTGCTGGGGGAGCAGAATCTCTCTGCACCTTCCCAGTCCAGGTTGGAGGAGCAGAAACCCTCCATATACAACCTTTTCACCGAAAGGAGCAGGCTAGCTTCCTAAAGGACGGTCTCAGCGTTAATGACACGTCTTTCTGCCTTAATGAGACCATTACAGGCAAGTGGCCTCCAACCACACAGGGGACTCGAACCCCTCTTACAGATGCTCATGAGCCAGACCATAAGCAAAGCTTCAGGAAAGTCAGAAACTCAACACTGCCTCTGTTGGTATAACAGAACAAACATGTAACAGACAAGAGACACAGGACAAGGATAATCGTGTACCTACTTCTGAGCTCAGATGAGTCCTCCAATAGCCAGTATCCAGTTCTCCTCAGTACCCCCAAATCCTTGAGAAGCCCCCAAGAGTTACAGACATTTGGCTACAGAATGTCAGCTAAGAAAGCCCGACATTGTACATCAAAGACTCCTATCTTGTTACCAGTTGAGGGGAGGCAAAAGGAGCCTGTCTCAGAATAAGACTGTTGCCATCATCCTTCAAATACCAACTCCAGAGACTAAGAGACAGTTTTAAATGTTCCTATGTGCAGTTAGGTATTGTTGCCTCTGGATACCAGACTTTGTGGAACAGGGCCTCTGTACACCAGCACAAAGTGGGGCATTGAGCCCCTCATCTGTTCTGAGACTAAACAAAAGGCATTTGAGGTTTTAAAAACAGCTCTGCCTTCAGCTCCAGGCCTAGAACTTCTAGATGCTGCAAAACCTTTTTATCTGTTTGTCTTTGAAGCAAGACAAAAGAGATTTTAATCCTGGAAATGTCCTGTGACACACTCTCTAAACAATTGGAAACTGTAGCCACCAGGTGGCCCACCTGTCTAAGCTATGGTGACTTCTGCTAGTATAATGGAAAAACAAATAAACAAACAAACAAACAAGTTAACTCTGGGTCAAGATATTACTTTCACAACATCTCATGTCTTTGAAGCGCTACTCCAAGGGACCCTGGAACACTGGTTGTCAAATGCTTCTGTCACTCAGTACTAGGCCCTAATCCTGGACCTTCAGTCTTACTACCTGTTTCTTGATGACAACGCACAGATACATGACAGTCCCAAGAAACCAGATATGTGGGCACTTCAGTGATTAATTTAACAGAAACAATGTGGGCCCAAGCCAGGTACCTCAGCTCAGAGAGCAGAACTGAATGATCAGGTGGGAAAAAGAAACATCCACCATCATACATAAGGACAGTCATCATACTTTCACTACAGTGTAATTCTATCTTATGATCTACAGAAAAAGAGGACTTCTGAAGGAGAAAAGAAGTCTAGGCTTTCCTGTCATTCTTCATTTGGCAGTGGCCTGGATTCCAGCTGGGATCCTTGAACTCGGCTTCCAGATGAAAAATGGGATTCTGTTTCTCACAGGGGCTGCTAGAGCAAATTAGGGTGAGGCCTGGGTGCTCTAAGGGGTGTGGAAAAGGTTTTCCACAAGTGTTACAGTTTAGCTCTTTTAGCATGAGGTCACCAGTGACAATGGAAGCTTGGGCTCTCCAAAGCCTATGCCAGATACCAAAGGGTTATAGCTCTTGGTCAAGTTGCTATGCTTAGCACAACAGAGGTGTGGGCCAAACTTTATGCCCTGTCAGTTTGCAGCCAAGACGCAGGCCAGGAGAGGCCCAGACCCAGTGATCTGCAACACAGAGGACTCTGTGGAAGAAAAATGAAGAATCTCATCAGGTCTTGAATTGAGAAAACATGAATGTGTTTACCTTTATGCATGTAAAATCAATAGCAATATAAACTCTTGGCAGAGGGAGGGATTTCAGGAGGGAATGTGTTTGATTCATTGAGGTCAGTGTTAGGATTGTGCAGCAGAGTAATATGACAGATTCTTAAATCACACAGTGACTTGTTCCATGTGTGACGTTTTCTTAACGGAAGGGGGAGGGGTCACAGAGACCATCTCTGGGCAGGGTACAAGAAAGAGAGTGAGAGAGAGAGAGAGAGAGAGAGAGAGAGAGAGAGAGAGAGAGGTATGAGTTCTTTCATCAGGTGACCCAGACCTTGTGCAGGTGGTAGGAGATGGTCCACAGGTGGACTCACAGATGCCTGATGCCCCATTTGTCAGGTCCCTTGGGGACTGGCCATAGAGATTTCTGCTTATACATCCCCACATTCAGGAAATCAGGGGATGCTTAAATGGTCCTATTACAAGAAGGAAAGTACAGTACTTAAATATCCTATGGGGGAGATCTCCAGGTACAATTGAATGTCACTGCTGGACTAAGGTTCTTAGCAGGGTGGGGCATTTTTAGGTACTCCAAGATGCTTGTTAGAGCACTTTTCTTATCAAGGGAAGGTCTGGCCAGTAATGGGCCGTTAGGGACATGTGACCTCATTGCAAGACCTGGAGTTACTCAGATAAGGAGAGACATTTCAGAACTCTGCTGAGAAAAAGGACTCTATCCTCATAGATGGAGTGCAAATGATTGTCTATCCAGAGATGACCAAATTCATCCTTGTCCAGCAGAGTCCCACACCTTCCTAGACGATATTTGGCTTCCCCTACAAATTGCTCTCCTCCATTTTCAGTCTGCTGGCCTGGCTGAGAGACAAATGACCTAAGACCTGTGGGGCTTATTGAAATTCTGGTGACATACCACAGCCTGGTACTGTCTGAGAGTCCATGGTACAATCAAGAAGAGCTAGGGGTTGGGGGAAAAAAGAATAGATACCTGAGCTGTATAGGATGATGGAGGACATCAGAGGGAGAGATCATTCTCCCACCATTTGTTAAAGATGCTATCTTTTTTCATTGTATGGTTTTGGCATCTTCATCAAAATCAGGTGTCCATAGGTGTGTGCGAGTATTTCTTTGTCTTCGATTTGATTTCATTGATCCACCAGTCTGTTTCTATGCCAATACCATGCAGTTTTTATTATTGTTACTCTATAGTATAGCTTGAGATCAGGGATGGAGATACCTCCAGAAGATATGTTTATTTTTAGGCAGCCTGCCTCTGGGTTACCTAGCAACCTATTATGTCGTCATGTGTCCCCTGCCATGTAGCCACACCTGGCAGCATGTTCAAGTTGCTCCTTAAAAGTATCAGCCAGCCACTTTGTCCCTCTCTTGAATTTTTACCCTCTTGCTCTCTTATTCTCTCACTCTCCTGTTCCCTCCCCTTTCTCTGTCAGGGCACTCATTTCTCTTCCTTTTATCATGTCTTCTCTCCTTCTCTCTCACTCTCCATCTCCATCTAATAAACTTATTTCATATGAAATCTGTTGTGCACATCATCATTTAATTGGTCCTAACATTAGTGCATTGCAAAAGGCTCACCTGGTAGTCCCTGGTTTGTTATACTAGGGACCCTTTATCCCTAACCACCACTCATCCACGTATGACTTAAAACTTACACTTTCCTTCCACGGCCCTGTGTTTACCACACACACACCTGTCCCTCTGTTCATGGATGCTCAGACTCAGCATCCTGTCATGTGCTCTGATCACTGCAGACATGGTGGACACTCAAGCTGCACCAAAATCAGCTGGAGAAACTAAAAGGCTCAGGCCAGAGGCTGAAACTGCTGCTTCAGACACAGACACAGCCTGCTTCTAAACTATTGCAGTTAGGTAAGCAATTGCTGGGGACCCTGCGCACACACAGATGGCTGTATGTTGTACCACTGCCTCAGGCCCAGGGGCGAGGTTTTAAATCTCCCATGGAACACCTGCCACCACAGGAAGCATGCAGAAGAGGGTTTTCAGTTGCACAGACTTCTAATCAGCCATGCCATATAAATGCAGAGTTTCAAACTCTGCTGAGTCAGCCTTCCTACCACCATGCACCTGGTCTCACTATGATGCTATGGTCACACACCACACATGGACAGCCACAAGTCTCATTTTAAATTGGTATGGATTTTTATAAAAATTCAAAGTTATGTTTTATAATATATATGATTCAAACCTGGTTCAAAATAATTTTTACATGATGCTAAAAATTCAAAGTTATAAAGGTCTGTTCAAATTAAGCTAATTTAAAAATGTATGTCCAACTGCCTAGGTCTCTATCAAATCCTGAAATACTAAATGCTGTTCCTCCTGCCATGAGCTGCCTATGATCCAGGTCCACAACTAGTCTTTCTTAGTAACAGTTTTGCGATAATAAATTCAAATGTGATGTTAATATTGCTTTACATTGTTCTACTATATTGTTGGTTTTAAAACTCATAAATCAGGGATTACTATGTACAAGTTTTCACCAGCACTCTAAATTAAGATCTATTGATTTTAGAGGATTAATTTATGTTAAAACTTGATCATTGTGCTATAACTTCACTATCCAAAGGTTAAAATACGCTTGGTCTACATAACTAAAAATGGTAATATTATGCATCTATGGTATAGTCTTAGACTTTTATAAATTAGGAAATTTTTGTATACTAAATCAAACAGAAACTATCATGCTCTCACTTTAGTGGACTATGTTTGTGTCTCCAATTTAACAGGGACAAAACTAAAGTCCTAATATTTAATGGTTAAGAAATGAAAGTTTATAGTCAGTCATCTCATAGATGATCAAGTCCTTTCACATTTCCAAAAACGTATTTATAGTGCTACAGATGCAGACATAGTCTCACTGCTTACCTAATTGAAGAGCTGAGGATTTTCTCTGAGTCACCATACAGGAATTGGTTTAAATAATAAGAGAGGAGTCTTCCCATCAGGCTCATCTACAGCAAAAACTATGCTCTAGACCTTGGCTGCTTCTCTGAGGTTGTTGGTATTCCCTAACAAAAAGCAAGAAGTCTGCAATGCCCCACCCCACCAGGGTATAGCCTAAAGTCAACTCTGCCAGCTAGCTATTTCAAATGCAGCCAAAGGGGACACTGGTCCCACGGCTGCCCCAACAAGCCACACACTGCCTCCTGGCAGACTGGCTTTTGGAAGTCAAAATGTTCCCATTGCAGGCTTGTCCTCTGTGCCCAGCCATGGAGGCTCAACCAGCACAAAGGTTACAGACAGTTCCAGCCTTCGAGCTCCTTGGCCTGATTCAGTGACTTCTACCACCATCACCCAGCCCAGGTAACATTGCAGGTCTGTTTTGGCCTGACACTCAGGCCCCATGGACATATTGCCAACTTCTGTCTTGGGAGACTTCAGATGCCTTCTCAGTCCTCTTTATATGAAGGAGACCAGGTCTGAAGCCTGAGTCCTAGAGTTGCTATTATCAGGCCTAGACAAAATATGCCTTGTTGCCAGACTCAAGAAACAGGCCTCAGATGGAACCTTTTACCATCCCATTCGCTAAAGGACAATAAACGTTCATAGCAGTCTCACCTATGTCTCATAGTAAATAACTAGATACAAAGGCCTAAGGAAAATGTTGTTTTAGGGTCTTAAATTGTTTTAAGGTTGCTAAATGCAAGTTATAAAGGTTGCAAGGTCTAAGGTGATTTTACCCGAAATAGATAAAAATGTTTACTATTGCCTCTTGTTCCTATGCTACTGTTATATTAACTGTCCAGAGCTTTGGCCTTTATCAATAGAATCCTGATTTCTTAATCTATGTCTAATACAAAAATATTCCACTATACCTCCTAGTATCATGGTTCCAAGCTCAAGATTGTGAATCTCCTTTAAATCTCCATAATGTGTAATCATACTAAAGGTGAAGATCAAGTGAGCTTTTGTCCCTTCTACTTCACGAAAGCCTTCTGCCTTTTCAGAGCTCACCTTAAAGCATGCTTATGCTGTGAACACCAATGTGTATATCTACTGCCTTTTCTACAACGTGTATTTCAGTGCAGGTTACAATTGTGATGCTAACATGTCTAACGTATTATCTTCTTTGTACACCTTACAACTAATTCTTGGAAACTGCAAGGAATCCACCTGACTCCACCTCTCAGGTCAGTTGGGCTCCAGATAAGTACTGCACCTATTGCCTATCTCATCAGGTGGGATTCCTCACCTTTACCTGGTTTTGGGACTTCCCCTTCCTGGCTACTTGATTGCTACATTCCTACATCCAACAAGCACTGATAGGTGAGTCGTCCCTTCTGGTTGGCATTAATTCCTGGCTACTTGACTGATATGATTTTTACCCCAAACCACCTGATTGGTGAATTTTCATTCTGGTTGTCACGGAAGCTTCCTACAACTCTCACCATCCTACATGCAAACCCTAGGCCCTCCTTCTCCCTTGGTAAGATTTTCCCTCTAATGGTACAGTTTCTCTCCCTCCCACTCTTGCTCCTCTATGAAAATGCTAGTGCTAGGTAAACCCTGTCTGCTAAGGGCAACTGTGCCCTTGGTTGCTGGCTAACTCTGACAAGCTCTTGGGACAGATTGTACTAAACTACTGAGTCAAACCTTGCTCTTAGGGCACCTTGACAGGTGACTGTCTCCTACCTGCCCAATGGGAATAGTCCATTCGTCTATTCCTACAGATTCTCCTCTGGGATGTCTTCTGGAGAATTTCAGATTCCTACACTTAGTGCCTGTTTTAATGGCCTCTAATCTTACACAGTTCTGTAAACAAACTTGGCCTCAATTTCCTTAGATCACAGATACAAAGCAAAACCTTTTTGATTACTGCCAGAGACTGGGTAAATGGAGGCTCCCTCAGGTAAATGGAGGTTCCCATGTTCAAGTCTCTTTGATTCAAAACCTTCACTGATGTTTGTTCTCCAAAAATTTTAAACATATGTCTTAAGGAATTTTCTCCATAACCCACTTAACTTTGTCTTCTGCCTAAAAATATGATCCTACCTGACCTAATTTTTTCTTATATGCATAACAGAGCCAAAGCATCTACCACTAGTGTTCCAGTCTGACCTCACAGACACCCATCAAGCTGGACCTGCACTTTCTGTCCCAGCCATGGATATTCTCACAGACCCTGGAGAGCATCCAAACAGCCTGTTCTTCCTGGACGTGGTCACCATTTCAGCCTTTTGACCTCCCTATAGCGTCCCCAGAATCAGCAGGAAGTAGCCAGAAAAGACTCTATGCCAGTTATTCACTTATTACTAACAAAAGTCTGGAATGGTGT
>JAEOAE010003581.1:0-117616 GCA_036365155.1 Meriones psammophilus | reverse complement strand
CATGTCCTGGACTTGCTTTGTAGACCAGGGTGACACTGAACTTACACAGCAGCATGCTTGTGTCTCCTGGAGAGACGGGATTAGAGATATGTGCCACAAAGCCTGGCTCAGATTTTTTATTTCAATCATATATCTATATGATTAAAACATAAATTGAAACATATACATATGATTAAAACAAAATGTATATATTAATATATAACATATTTATTAAATATATTGGTTTTTATTACTATATTTAGTGAGAATATATTAATTATACATATGAATATTTTGGTATTTTGAGAGAGGGTTTCTCCTTTAAGCCCTGGCTATCTTGGACTAGATCTGTAGACCAGCCTGACCTTGAACTCACAGAGACTGTCCTGCTTCTGCCTGGCAGAGTGCTGGGATTAAAGGCCTATGCCAACACTTAGTATTTAGGCACCTGCTTCTGTCTTTCCTAGCAACCTGTGATGTCATTATGTGTTGACAGCCAGGGAGGGCAGGTGTGGTTACTTTGCTCCTTAAAAGGATCTGCCTGCCCACTTTGTCTCTCTCTTGGCCTCTCTTGCCCTCCTTGTTATTGCCTTCTTGCCCTCCCGTTTCTCTGTTGTGGTGCCCCTCTCTCTCTTCCCCTATCATGTCCTGCTCTCTCCTTCTCTGTCTCTCTTCATTTCCATCCGAGAGCCCACCTGAGAATGCAAACAACTGTAAAAGTAAAACAGCTGTGACTATTCCCATCCTTGAATTAAAGCCAGAGGCACATAGCTCTCGAACGGTAGGATGAACTGCTCTGAGATAGCCTTGTATTTAAGCCAGAGGCAGATAGCTCTCAAAGGGCAGGATGAACTGCTCTGACATAGTTTTTTAAAAAATAAGGGCAGGGTGAATTGTTTTGAGAAAACTCACAACGGCCAAAAACTGCAAACAACTAGCTGTAAACTATCTTCATGCTATTCTTGCTGACCAATCAATGTATAGAGCAAAAGTGGCCAGATTTTTAAGTATAAAACCCTGTGCTTTGCATGGTCGGGGTCGTCTCCTGTCTTTAGAGGGGCAACCCTATCAAGATTTGAATAAAACTCTTGCTTTTGCATCAAGTTGTGGTCAGTAAGTGTTCCTTGAAGGGCACAATCCCTGAGCTCCTGAGCAGTGAGACTCCAGGTCTTACAACGTGAAACTAAAAGCTTTTGCAATCCATTCCTTAATGATGAAGCAGCTTATAAAATGGGAAACATCTTTACCAGCTACGCAACAGACAGGTTTATATGTAGAACATTCAAAAAGTCATGAAATGTAAACATGAAGAAACAAACAAACAATCTAGAAAAGATCATCCAGAGTGAGGTATCCCGGAATCAGAAAGACATACATGGTATACACTCACTTTTAAGTGGAGGCTAGACCTATAAGATAGGATAAACATACTAAAATCTGTACACCTAAAGAAGATAAATGAGAAAGAGGACATGGATTAAGATGATCAATCCTCACTTAGAAAGACAAATGGGATGGACATAGGAGAAAACAACAGGACAGAAGCTTACCACAGAGGACCTGTGAAAGATTCTACCTAGCAGTGTATCAAAGTAGATGCTGAGACTCATAAGCAAACCTTGGGCAGAGCACAGGGAATCATATGAAAGAAGGCGGAGTTAGTACGACCTGGAGAGGACAGGAACTCCACAAGGACCAAATATATCAGAGCACAGGGGTCTTTTATGAGACTGTATCTCCAAACAAGGACCATGTATGCATAGAACCTAGCACCCCTGCTCAAATACAGTCCATGTTAGCTCTGTATCCAAGTGGGTACCATACTAAGAGGCACAGGGACTATGTCAGACATGAACTCAATGGCTGGCTCTTTGACCTCCCCCCTAAAAAGAGAGGATCAGACTTGCTAGGCCACAGAGGAGGACATTGCAGCCAGTCCTGATGATACCTGATAAGCTAGGGTCCTTTGGAACAGAAGGTGAACCTCCTCTATCAGTGGACTTAGAAAGGGGTAGGGAGGAGATGAGGGAAGGAAGGTGGGATAGGGAGGTGATGAGGAGCTGGGCTACAGCTGGGATACAAAGTTAACAAGCTGTATCTAATATTAAAAATAAAAATTAAAAAAGTGGGACATAAAACAAAGTTGTAAAGATGAAACACAAAATGCTGACAGATTTCTTTTGTTTGAAGACAGGATTTTTCTGAATAATTTTGGCTGTCCCGGACTCTCTTTATAGAACAGCCTGTGCTTGAACTCACAGAGATCCACCTACCTTAACCTTCCTGAGTGCTAGGAATGCAGGTGATCACCAACAGGCTGAGCTGCTGATAGTTTATTTTGTTTTAGCATTTTATTTTTGTTGTTGTTTCATGCACTACATCCCAACTGCAGTTTCCTCTTCCTCCACTCCTCCCAGCCACAATCTATCCACCTCTACTCTGCCCACCTCACATCTCCTTCAGATCCACTGCTTCTTTATTTTCAATGAAAAAAAAATCTGATGGCCTAACAAGTTACAAAAAGACTAGGAATAATCCCTCACATCAGAGTTGGTCAAAGCAATACACGAGGAGAGAAAGTATAGGGAGAGCAGGAAAAAGAGTTAGAGACACCCCCATTCTCACTGTTGGAAGTCCCTCAGCGACATGAGGATAATAATCATAAGGTATATGCCAACAACCTAGGTCACAAGACTCATAGCATGTTTATGTTTTTGTCCTTCAGACTCTATGATCCCCTATGAGCCCAATTGACTCAGTGGGCCATGCTCTTGCTGTGTCCTTGATATCTCTGGTTCCTACAATACGTATTTCCTCATTTCTGGGGTTCCCCTGGGTACATCATTGTGTTTGGCTGTGGGTCGCTGCATCTACTCCCATCAGATGCCGGGTGATGTCTCTCTGATGACACCTGGGCTAGGCACTCATCTAAGATTATAGCAGAGTATCTTTTATTGACTTTTTTTGCCTGTCATCTTTACAGATATTGTGTGTCTCTAGGCTATCTTGACTATGGTTCATGGTCATCCAGGCAGTGTCAGGCATGGACTTCCTCTCATGGTGTGGGCCTCAATGTGTTTTCTGGAGTGTATTTAATATTATTGGGTTAGGGTTTTCCTTCTAGTATGTTCTGTAGGGCTGGATGGCTGCATATGTCCTGGGTATAGTAGTCTGGGTTGGCATCTGTGGTCTCTTAGTTTCTGCATGATATCCATCCAAACACTTCTGGATTTTATAATCTCTGCTGAGAATTCTAGTGTGATTCTGATAGGTCTACTTATTAGTTGAATGATGTTTTGGTATTAGCAGTGTCATGCATAGAACAGTTAATTTTCATGATGTCATCCCCATATAAAATAGAATCTCTGTAACCTATGAAAATGAAAAATAAACACACTTTAATGTGTGTTGAGGGAATTAAGACAAAGAAGGGAATAATTTGAGGTAAAAATAAACTATATATAAATGCTGCAAAAATTAAAATACTTGTAATTCAATTATGATATTTTAGAATGCAACTGCATCAAAAAAGTTAACTCCTGGTCCATTAATATACCCAAAAATTTATGTAGCATTTTGACTTTTCATGATGATGAATATTTTTTTCTATAACTCCTCATATGTCAGTTACTATTGTTTAAGTGATTTCTGAATAAATTACATGACATTATTAAAAGCAGAAAATTTGGTAGTTCTATGTGAAAGATGATTATATGCATAGTTTCTTTTCCCTTTAACTCTCTCTTTATAGGAAAGGATTTATGAGAATGATTTACAATCTGTGAGTCAATTCATTCAACAGTGGATGCCTAAAAATGGAAAATCGAGGAATCTATCAGTGGCTTAGTCCATGAGGCTGGTGGCCTCAACTCACCTTCATAACACGGAAATGAAGAAGGTTCTATCACAATGAAGAAATAGACTTGCTACCAAAGCAAAAAGGAACAGGCAAAGAGTAAAACATTCATGTCCTTGTATAGGTTTCCAGTGAGATGAGGCAAAGGTGAGTGGTTGGTTTTGCAGTAAATACAGATTAAAGGTGTGTTTTCAGCCTTACAGATTCAGAAGAAGCAGAGAAGACTACTTCAAATAAGGAAGAGTACTTGTGTCCTTAATTTGGGTGTTATGCTTAATTCATGCAGTCAACCAAGACTCATGATCACAAATGAAAGAGAATCATATCTCCTCTTTAGAAAAGAATAACAGGTCATAGTAATGCCTAAAAATAATTTAATGACTCAGAGTACAATAGCAGACAAATTACATATTTATCCTGATCATAATTGAAGCTAACATTATAAACTGTCCTTCAAATACCGTCCAGGTTAGAAACAACAAACTCCAGGTTAGAAACAACTCGCCGCTGAGCCACCCACAACACATCTCCCTTGTAGGGCAACCCACATGAAGCACAGGATTCACCTCCCACCTGCTACATGTGTGCAGGGTCCCTAGGTCCAGACCAAGCATGCTCCTTATTTGATGGCTCAGTCTCTGCAAGACTCCTGGGGCCTGGGTCAGCTGTTTCTGTTGGTCTTCTTGTGAGGTTCCTCACACCTCCAGGGCCTTCCATCTTTTCCCCAAAACTTACTCAGGATCCCTAGAGCTCTGCACCTTTCTTAGGTGCAAGTCTGAGCATCTGTCCAAGCTCATTTCTGGCTGGAGTCTCTGAGACAATGGTCAGGTTAGGGTCCAGGCAATGGGGTTTTACAGTCCCAATTCTGGGCATTCTCAATGCGGTCAAATATCGTCCAACAGAGCCTGATATTCTTCTTCTGTGAGAGGAGCCTCAAGTGTTGGTTCGATCTGCTCCCATGGTACATCTGGGTCCAGAGCGGCTGGTCCCTGTTCCTCTTCCACTGTTCTCACCTGTTGCTCCAGGAAGAGCTGGACAGGGCAGGAGTCGCTGGATTCTGGGTAGGCCTCTGTGAAGAAGGTGAGCTCGGTCTTGACATCAACGCTTCTGCACACTGGCCTCCTGCAGAACCCGGTGTCAACAAACTGTCCCGGGAAGCCTCCTGCTCAATGCAACACAATGCTCCAGGAGCCCTTTCCGGGCCAGGAGAGGCAGGCAGGTCCTCACCTTTAGCTGTGCTGCCTCCAGCGTGGCCTTTCTGCCTGGCCTTTCTGTTCTGGAACCATATGTGGACGGTGTCCTCAGGCAAACCTGTGCTCAGTGCCAGTTGCACCCTCGTGGCATAGTCTGGAGATGGAGAGATCTCAAAAGCTTGCACTAGCATGCTGATCTGTGCTGGACTAAGCCGCGTTCGAGGCCTTCTCCGTTCTGAGGGCAGGCCTCTTGCTTGTTGTACCCTGGCGACAAGCTTTTCAGGAGGCTGTTGGGAGGCTTCATGGCTGGAGCCTGCGGTGGTCTGCTTTGAGGTCTTCCTCGACATGCCAGTTCTAGTTCTGCGGTTTTGAAACCACACGCGGATGGAGGACTCTGGAACTCCG
Source organism: Meriones psammophilus (assembly GCA_036365155.1). Lineage (NCBI taxonomy): Eukaryota > Metazoa > Chordata > Mammalia > Rodentia > Muridae > Meriones > Meriones psammophilus. The sequence continues at coordinate 112,183 of JAEOAE010003581.1, read as the reverse complement.
AATTCCCTGGCCAGTTCCTGCCTGGTCCTGAAGCTCGGGTAAGGTGTCTTGGCGAAAACTGAGAGCAAGACCTCCTTCTGCTTGGCCTGCCAAACAGTCTTTTGACGCCGGATGTCTTTGTCTTACTGCAGCCACCCACATCTGCCTGATCTTCCATCCTGCCGAGGACACTTTGACAGGAGTTCTTCCTCTCCAGTGTGTACTGAGAACAACACCCAGGAAAGTGCAGACTATGGCAAATGCGTAAAGGGGTCCGCTGCTCACCCTAAATACCGACCTGAGGCCCCACCCACTCCCTCGAGGCCTCCAATTACAGGCCAAAACGTGGAACGCTCTTCTGCTTCCAAACTGTGAAACCCTTCCTTCCTCCTGCGAATGTTCCCATATCCCACCCTAAAGCAGCCTTTCCAGAAACAGTTGGCCTTGTGTTCTACCCAAATTCCACCCCTTAGCTCACAGTACGCACCTGTGTTGGCCCACAAGGTGTTTGAGGGGAGAATCTAAGGCACGGCTTCTGATGATCAGGCAAGGAGAAGAGGCATAAGCCAGGAGCAGTCTTTGCCTACTTTAACAAGGTCATTCATTCAGCTCTGGCTGATGCTCAAGGAGGAACGTGGCTAGAACAGATCTTGCATTCTCGTGTGCCGTCTGCCTTAAGTTCCTTTGAGCTCCAGTCTCCCGGTGTATGATTTCAACAATCTAAATATGGTTAGGACCCTGCAAGTCTAAGCATTTGGGCAAAGAGTAGACTTATCCTGCAGAAAGACTCCTGGAATTATTTCTGAATTTCTCCTTCAGTGGCAGGCCACAGAAGGTGTCAAGTTCCCTCTTGGTTCCTCTGGTTCCACCTATTTAATCCACCATACACTTTGTCCTACTGGAGAAATTTTACAGATTCCTAGAAACTGTATGAACCTTCAGAAGCACACAGTGTGGATCCCAAGACTTTTGGGAGAGGATACTGAAGTCATTTCCTTCATTTCAAGGAACAACATTTGTTGCTGCCATTAATTTGGATCTCTGATCATTAGGCAGTGTTTTCCAGAACACACAATTTCTGGTACTGCCAAATGTGCCTGTTGTTCTTCAGGGTGTGGCTTTGCCTAGATGGAGGAGAACAGTAACAGCTGAGCAATTCTACCCCTGCCTTATTTTTGCATCTCCTGTTTTACATGCACCATAATTTTAACTTTTTCTTGCAGTCCCCATCGACAGTACCTGGGTGTACAATAGATCCTTTAGAAGTTATTCTGCTTTTTCCAGAGATCCTCTTTACCATCCCTGAATACACAGGTCCATAAACATCTGTATTTCCTTTGTGACATAGAACTCTTGGGGATAGGATCAGAGATTTATCTGCAGCCAGATGCAAAGCTGTGCTGCTGTATGCAGTGGTGTGTATCAAATCTGAAATCCTCAGTTGAGATTTTCCTACCTGCCTAGTACCTCATGGCTGCCTGATGGGAGACAGCTCATATTGTTACATGAGGGGCCTAAGCCTGACAGGCCCCTCTGTTGGTTTCCTGATGGCAAGAGGTTAGCCTGTATGTCCCTCTCAGAGCAGTGATCTCTAGACCAGTGCTTTCCCTTGCCACAGCTGCCATGAAACCCTGGGAACCTTTGCATTCCCTTGGACCCAGAATCTGCTTGTTCCCTTCTGTGAGTATAGGGACCACTTACCTCTGTGTTAACACACCTCCTATTTTGCATTCTAGAGATTTTAACCTCACAGTTTTTTTGGTAAATTCCTCTATTCACCCAAAATAGCACACCGGGTGTTTTGAGAACTGGGAACTCTAGCTGTAACTTTTCTTGTAAGGTCAGCATGATGCTCCTGAGAGCCAATAGCAGTTGTCTTTCTTAATCATTCATCTCTTGAGGCCGCTCCTCCTTTTCATGCTCTAAATCTAAATGCATGTGGTATTTGCAATATCATGCGCCACTAATGGCATCAATGCTTATCTGGTTTCAGTCTGGTACAGCCCTCTTTAGAGCTGAACCCAATCTCTGTATGAAGTTGGTGAACAGTCTTCTCTAGGGCCTTGAATTACCTTAGTGAATGAGGCTGTTGTTTTGCACAGGCTCCTAAACAAATCCCTGCACCCTTAACACTGCAACATGACATTATTCAGTGACTTCATCATCAGAACAAATGAGGGACCACCTGGGAATGAGAAAAAAACTGTGATTATTTGAATTAAAGCCAGGTGCAGATAGCTCTTGAAGGGCGGGATGAACTGTTTTGAGAAACAACCAGCTGTAAAGTATAGAGCAAAAGTGATCTGATTTTCAGGCATAAAAATCCTGTGCTTTGCATGTTCAGGGTCATGTCCTGTCTTTGGAGGTGCGACCTATCTCGACAGCAATAAAACCTTTTGCTTTTGCATTGAGTTGTGGTCTGTGAGTTGTTCTTGTGAAGGGCGCAATCCTGAGCTCCTGAGCAGTGAGACTCAGGTCTTACATTTTGGTGTGTTGCCCGGAAAACAGTGTGCCCTTCCTTAACCCCAACAGACTGGGCTCAGAGGTCGAGCTTGGAACAGGTTAGTCTGATTTCTGGTATACCACTGTTTCTCTTTAATCACCTATCTGGACCTTTTTGGTCATCTGCTCAGTCACTGTGATAGACATATTTGTCAGAATATCTCTTGACTGGGAACTGGAGGACATTCCGATTCCATTTGGGGAGGCTAGGTCCTGATGGTCTTCCTCCCATCTGTTTCTCTTCAGAGACAGCTGCCATGAGGCAGCCTCTCAATCAGAATTCTGTGGTACCACCCATAAGGGTGTCCTTGTCAAACTGCCTGTCTTGTTCTTTTTGTCTCTATCATTGTTGCTTCTTTGACTTTCTTGATGGATGACTTTATTATAGGACAGGCTGTGATTATCATTTCTTGGAGGTTAGATAAAAGGCACATATTTTTGTTTGAATATGTCCTATTCTCACACCAGCCCACTTGGGATGATTGCCAGAAACTCCTGCATGCCCTGTTGACTAGTGAGGAAGGAGATGGGTCCTCCTTAGGACAAGAAAGACTGTGCCTGGAATGGACAGGAGGCCTTCCATCCTCCCTAATGAGATTGATGATGGCTTTCCCCTCACCCACCCAACTGGGATTACAACACATCTGGAGGTAGGGAATGCCTGAAGGTCTACCACCAGACTGTAATATCAGGTGTCCATGGGGCTGCTTGAAAGCCCACCAATTTGACAAACGTAAGAGAGATGGTTCAGGGGCCGGATGAATCTCCCACAGCCTTTGTTGAATGGCTGATGGAGGCATACAGCTGGTTTACTCCCTATGAACCTATCTCAGATGAGCATAAGGCAATGATGAATATAACCTTTATAGACCAGTCAGCCAGAGATATTTTTAGAAAATCCAGAAAATAGAGGGTTTACAGGACAAGACTGAAGTATTTAGTTCAGGTGTCAGAAAAGGTTTTCTACAGCCAGGAGATGGAAGAAGAGAAAGAGGAAAGAAAGCAGAAAGAGCAGGAAGGGAGAGAAAGAGAAAGATAAGAGGCAAGACAGAAAGTTGACTAAGATCCTGGCCACCACAGTGCAGTCATAATTATAGGGAGAGAGTTCCTGGAAATCAGAGGGGCCCTCTGTCTAAGGATCAGTGTGCCTATATCAAGGAGAAAAAGACACTGGATCCAGGATTGTCCCAAAAAGGAAGATGAAGCCCTACACCTGGACCTGGCACACCTCCAGGCCACCAATCCCCAGGTAACTCATCTCCAATATGTGGATGATATAATATTAGCAGCAGATTGTAAAGAAATTTGTTTTGAGGCCACCAACCTGCTGTTGCAAGAGATGGGTGAGCTCAGCTACAGCAAAAAACTCCCATCCTGCAGGTCAGTTATCTGGGATATATATTAAAAGAAGGAAAGAGATGGCTGTCGGAGGCTAGAAAAGAGACTGTATTTCATATTCCTCCTCCAGGGACTACTGAACAACTGAGGGAAATTTTAGGTACAGCAGGGTTTTGCTGGCTGTGGATTCCGGGATTTGCCAAGATGGCAGCCCTTCTGCATGCCCTTAGAAAGGGCAATGACTCTTTCATCTGGGGAAAGGATGAACAAGCTGCATTTGATAATATCAAACAAGCCTTAATATTGGCTCCAGCATTGGGACTCCCTGATGTAACCAAACCCTTCCATCTCTATGTGGCTGAGAATCAGGAATGGTCAATGGGTGCTAACACAGAAAATTGGACCCTGGAAGAGACCGTAGCCTATCTATCCAAAATACACTTGATTCAGTAGTGGCAAGATGGCCAACCTGCCTGGCCATAATAGAAGCAGTGGCAGCACTAGTATAACATGCAGACAAACTGACTCTGGGACAGGACCTCACCATCTGTGCTCCTCATGCCCTTGAGAGTGTCATAAGGCAGCCACCTGATTGATGGCTCATGAATGCCCACATAACACAATGCCAGGCCTTGCTCTTGAATAATGATAGAGTCATCTTTATTCTGGCTACAAGGCTAAACCCTGCCACCATATTGCAGGATCCAGAAATCCAGCCCCTGGAGCATGATTGTTTGCAGGTTCTAGCAGAGGAACAGGGATTGCAAAAGGAATTGAAAGATCAGCCTCTGCCCAATGCCGAGGTAACATACTGTATGGATGGGATCAGATTTTGAGAACAGTAAGGGAAAGGCAGGAACAGCAGTAGTAGATGGACATAAGGTAATATGGGCCCAGGCGTTGCCAGAGGGCACATCTGTTCAGCAAGCTGAATTGATTGCTTTAACCCAGGCATTAGCTCTGGAAAAGGGCAAAAAGATAAACATCTACACTGATAGTTGGTTTGCCTTACCAACAGCCCATGAGCACGGGGCCATCTATCAGCAGAGAGGCCTGCTAACATCAGCCAGTAAAGAGATAAAAAATAATAACAACATTTTGGCTTTGCTCAATGCCTAGTTGCTGCTGGACAAGGTAAGCATTATTCATTGCCCAGGACATCAGAAGGGGACTTCCAGGGCAGCAAAGGGGAATAATGTGGCTGATCAGGGGGCTAAAGCAGCTGCTAGAGGAAACTCTGTCCCAGTGGCACTAACTGCTGAACTGCCCAGAGAGGAATGACTAAACTACTCAGAAAGTGACTTAAAGTTAATGTGGCAAAAAAAAAAGGGAATATTTGACACTGACTTGGGGGCATGGATAAACTCCAAAGGTAAGATCATTCTACCACAGGAAGATGCTGAGAGATTAATAACTCAAATGTACAAATGGACTCACTTGAGGGCAAAGAAATTGGCTGAAGTTGCCGGCCAATCCCAGTACTGAACACTAAACCTCACCACCCTGACTGAGAGAGTGACTAGTGCATGTGAGCCCTGCCAGAGGGTAAACATAGGTAAGAGTTCCAGAGCACAGGGAAGTGGCTGAGAGAAACTGTGGCAGACTTTTTGGAGTTAATGGCAAATTTTTGAGTTAATGGAGCAGTGGAATCCAGCCTATTGGCTTTGGCTATTTTCCAAAGTCCAGTTTCTTATAAACTGACCTTAGTGGTCCTACAGCAGACTGCTCTGACCCTTAGAAAGTGTGTGCAATCATAGTAACCAGACAGCAGGCTCTGTGTAACCTTGAGTGAGCTCTCCTATCTTTTGACCAAGTAAAGCTCCTACATGAGAAACTTCTTGTACTTTTCTGCCTACTTAAGTGTTAACCTGATGTCCATTTAATCAACACCTGGATCAGCATTTAGACTCGGTGTCCTTTTCTGTGTCATCCTGTCTCTATCTCTCTCCCAGCCCTCTCTCAGGTGGTATTCATGTGTTACTGCTGGCCAGTGACAAGGAACTAGACCTGGAATGCATTGGGAAGTGGATTTCACTGAAAAATAAACCATCCAGGTATGGCAATAAATATCTCCTGGTTTTTGTGGACACTTTCTCAGGATGGGTAGAAGCTTTTCCCACAAAGAAAGAAACCTCCCTGGTCATGGCCAAAACAATTCTGGAAGACATTTTTCCTCGGTTTGGTATTCCAAAGGTAATTGGTCAGACAATGGGACAACCTTTGTTGTTCAGGTAAGCCAGAAGGTGGTCAGGTTTCTGGGGCTTGATTGGAAGTTACATTGTGCTTATAGGCTTCAAAGTTCAGAACAGGTAGAGAGAATGAATAGAACTCTCAAAGAGACTCTCACCAAATTGACCATGGAGACTGATGGTGACTGGGCAGTGATCCTTCCCTTGGCCCTCTTTAGAGTCAGAAATACTCCTCCATATTAGGCTTAACTCCTTCAAACTACTATATGTGGTTCCTGCTACCCTGACTCTTCTTGGCGACCCCCTTGACATAACTAGTTTTAACTCTGACTTGTTGTCCATGCTGAATGGACTGCAACTTATTCAGAAAGAGAATTTGAGCAAGGTTGGCAGTGCAAATGCGCCCAGGTCCTTGGAGGTGCCCCATCAGTTCCAGGTTGGATATGGTGTACTTGTTATGACACCACAGCCAGAATCTGGAACCTCGGTGGAAGGTTCTTTATTGTGTCCTGCTCAACACCCTAACAGCAGTCAAAGTAGAGAGCATTGCAGCTTGGATCCATGGGTCACATGTCAAGCCTGCTCTTCATCAACCTGCTGACACCTGGAAAGTCCAAGCTTCCAGCAACCTGTTAAAACTGAAAATCATCAGGGACAATGACAGACAATGGTACCTCTGGGTGGTGCTGTTTGTACTCAATTGGGTAACTATTGATGGGAGCTTTGGTGATCCTCACCAGGCTCGCAAGGCCCTGGAAGCAATGTATGGTAAACCCGGTAATTGCAAGGGTGGGGTGATGAATGGCAGAGCCTTACTTACTGGTGAGATTTGGAGCCCCAACAACGCCTATGCTCAACTTGAGTTTGGCGATACATGAGCATATAGAGCCCTACAACCTTCAGGGAGCACCCCAAGTTTAGAATGGCATTGTGTATCCAAGCCTAAAATGATTCCTTATGTAAATGGGTGCCCCAGGTCTTGCCCTTGTGATACCTATCAACAGGCTGTGCATAGCAGTTGCTATAGAGTTGTGCAACAACATATTGGAAAAGATAACATCACCCATTTCACTGCCATATTGAACCAAGTCAGGGAGGAGATGAGGATAGATGATCGGTCCCACGATGTGCCAACAGGAGGCCATGGATCTAAATTACTCCAAACCCCTTGTTTGGGGATGGTAGGGAAGCCTGTATGCTGAAGAAAGGTACCTCCCATTCAACTTTCAGATGGAGGAGGGCTGCAGGATCAGGTCAGACGAGAACAGGTTAAACAATGCATTGAAGAGTTAATAGAAAAAAGAATACTCATCCCTCAATTACCACACTCTGGTTCTTCCTGATAGTAGAGGAAACATTATTTTAGACCCCCAGACTGTAGATGTTATTACTGCACCTCATAGCCTCCTAAATGACACCAATCCTTCACTTGCAAGTGACTGCTGGCTCCGCCTCTGACAAGGGCAGCCTGCTCCTCTTGAGCTCCCCCCCTCTAAAGCCACTTATTCCACTGCTGAGGGGTCCTGACACTCAGCACCCCCTATGAGAGTGCAGCCTCTCTTCAACCAAAATGTTACCTGTTTGACAAAACCCTACAAAAATGATAGCTCAGATCTACCTGTAGGGGATGCTACCTTTGCCATTTGTGATTCAACAATTGACATCTCCACACCTCTCTGCCCTGACAATAACACTGTTTTCTTATGCAGGAATAATAAAGCCTATACGTTCTTGCCCACAGATTGGACTGGGACCTGTGTACAGGAAACTCCCTGATCTTAGCATCATTCCAGGGGATGAGCCAGTCCCAGTCCCCAGCTTTGACTTAATGGCTGGAAGAACAAAGAGAGGCATTCAGTTCATTCCTCTGTTAGTGGGAATTGGGCTGACTGCTTCCATATGCACTTGGTCAGTTGGTTTGGGTGTTTTATTATATAAATACAACAAACTGTCCCAACAGTTAATTAGTGATGTACAATTGCTTTCGAGCATCATCAATGACCTCCAAGACCAGCTAAATTCTTTGGCAGAAGTAGTTCTCCAGAACCGGAGGGGATTAGACCTCCTTATGGCTGAAAAAGGAGGAATCTGCTTAGCCCTACAGGAGAAATACTGTTTTTACACTAATAAATCAGGCATTGTTAAAGGAAAGATTAAAAAAATTATAAAAAGATCTTGAAAAAAGGAGATGAGAATTAATAGAATCTCCCTTTTGGAATGGGTTTAATGGTATGCTCCCCTATGTGCTTCTCTTACTGGGACCTTTTGCTACCCTTTTGCTCCTTGTCACAATAGTACCCTGTATTGTTAACCAATTACTCTCCTTCGTCAGGGAATGTGTAAGTGTGGTTCAGGTCCTGATGCTCCAGAGGCAGTATCAATCTCTCCCTGAGATTGATCCACAATTTTAGGGTTAAAATTGGAGCACAAAGAAAAGGGGGGATGAGAGCCCAGCTGAGAATGAAAACAACTCTAAAAGAAAAACAGCTGTTACTATTCCCATTCTTGAATTTAAAGCCAGAGGCATATGGCTCTCAAATGTGAAGATGAACTGCTCTGAGATAGCCTTGAATTGAAGCCAGAGGCAGGTAGCTCTTGAAGGGCAGGGTGAGTTGTTTTGAGAAAACTCACAAATGGCCAAAAACTGCAAACAACTAGGCATAAACTATCTTCATGCTATTCTTGCTGACCAATCAATTTATAGAGCAAAACTGGCCAGGTTTTTAAGTATAAAAACCCTGTGCTTTGCATGCTTGGGGTCATCTCCTGCCTTTTGAGGGGTGACCCTATCATGATTAAAATAAAAAAAAGCTCTTGATTTTGCATCGAGTTGTGGTCTGTGGGAATTCCTGAGAAGGGTGCGATATTGAACTCCTGAGCTGTAAGACCCAAGGTCATTTACAGGATAAATATAAAAGAGGGAAGTGGGTGAAATAACAGTAAATTTTTGAAAGAGTTTTAAGCAATCATACTGTGAATTATCTACATAAATCCCTATAATACATGTAAGTACATGCATGAATATAAACATGTTGCAACCTAAATACTTTTAATAATGCACATAGATATGTATAGTTCAACACTGACCAATGAAGCTTTTCCTTGAACCACAATCATGACTGAAAACCACAACAAATCACAGGGGAGAATTCTGGAGAACAGTCACATCTGATACATCTACAAAACAATTCCCAGATCTAAGACTCAGTGATCATGCATAACAGGAAGTAAAAAAAATTATATAAGGCAGAGGATTAGAGGATTGTCTGGTAATGTGTCTCCTAATAATACCAGAAGCTACACCCATAAGATGGACCAATATAAAAAAATAAAGAAAAAAAGGCTTACCAATATACCTGTATAAAAACGAACTAAAAATTGAAAATGCTAATAGACATGCAAAAGTGGTCTAGGAAGAAACCATTGTCCTTAATCCTAAGCAAAAATTGCAGGGAACTAATAAATGCTGAGAGAATGAGAAAAAAAAATCTTTCCAGGAAAGTGCATAAAATCATTTAGTTATCCAATACCAAGCAATCAACCCTGAAAACATGCATGGAAGTAACATTATTAAACTGAGCAACTTATATTAAGAACATAATACCAATTTGAAAAAAAGAAGATGAATTTGAAAGAGAAATAGGAGAGGTCTGTGGGAAGGTTTGGAGGGAAGAAAAGAGAAGGCACAAAATGATGTAGTTATTAAATAACCTTAAAAATGAATTAAATGTTAGCTCTTTAGGTCATGATTTTAAAATGCATCACTATTGAGTAGTATGCAAACATAAAACTTGCAGGTAGATAGATGGAACTAGAAAAAAAATCATGTTATATGAGGTAATCCAAACACAGAAAGACAAACTTCACATATTCTCTCTTCTAAGTTTCCCAGCTTTAAACTGAATATGTGTGTACTCATATGTGAGTCCATATCCAGCAGTAATTGAAAAACCAAGAATGAAATAGTGACCATTTCCAAGGTGAGAATGGAAGTGTGTGAGGGCAGTAGGAAGTAGAAGGGTATAGAGATTTGAAAGAGGAAATGGGAAAAACTTGAAGGGGGTATAATAATTTCGGAGGTAAGACAGAAAGAAATACAAAAGGCAAGATGGTAAAATAACAGTAAGGATGTCTGTAAAAGTATTATGGAATCATATTAGTAACTATGTATCCATGTAAGCTGTTGTATAAAACTAAAATTTAGTTTAAATGAAGTTTTGCCATCTGTGATGACAATTGTCCCTCCATCTAACAAAAACTCCAACACCAGGCATGAGAAGTCAACTTTTGAGTTACTGGGAAGGGTTTTCTAAGAGAATCCTCAAGAATCATATGCTACTACCTATCTGAACTGAAAACTGAAGTCCATTTCCAGCCTGAAAAGATGCTGTTTGTTCGGTCTGAAATACCTGAAAATAACAGGATGCAGAATGAGGAACTAGGAAAATGAAGAGGTGCTGTGCTAACTCTTGAACTTTGAATTTCCACCAACTGCCAGCTTCTTGAAATATAACCTTATAGTTTTCCTTAAGTGCCTGCTTTTTCAACAGTACATAACACATTGAAGACATGGCATGTATGCTTGTGGGTGCTCGCGTCCCACTTAACATTCAGCACAGTCCTGTCCAAAAGCTCCAATACCCCATCCACCCTCTTAGGAGCTGTCCAGGGTTTAAATCTATCTACCGCATTTCAGCTCCACTTCTAGCCACTCACGTTTTATTATAGGTGTTTCATAGACAAAATAAATAAATATATGAATGAATGAATGAATGAATGAATAAATAAATAAATAATCTGTTTTATCTTGTATGACTGTGAACATCCTTATGACAGAGCACTGAACTCATGATGAAATGTACCAGACACGGAAAATCCTAAAGCCAAGCACTCCATAGCCAGGGAACTACAAATAATCCCAGAGTGCATTGTGCTGGCTGGGAGCCTCTGTGAGAACTGCCTCAGAGCAAGGACTTGTGGGATTGTTTGTAGTAACATAGCCAAGTCTCACTGTATCATCTGCTTTGCCGAGTCACAGATGCAGAAATACAATTCCCAGAAGGCTGTACGCACTGCATTACACCCTCGCAAGCCATCCTCCTCCTCCTTACTTAGCCTGGAGCTTTGTCAGGACCCAGAAGTATCCCCCGGAAGCGCTTTCCCCGTCGTCACAAAGCACACAGCGTTTTCCCTGGTCCCTGGTGTTCTGTCAATGTCCCCGCCCTGTGTCCCTTGCAGTCTTCAGGATCAGGAGCCTTTCGGAGCCAATTAGTGATGCCATCGCCCCGCCCCCTGGTACCGGAAGTAAACACACAGGGCTGCTGGAAGCCACTTGTGTGCAGGAAAAATGTGCGCTTTGAATTCTCCTGATCAGACGCAGTCCAGCTGGTCCCTGGTCCCTGGTCCCGGGAGAAGGGATCCTGGGGTACCTGCCCCTTTTTAAAATTAATTCCGAGTCTCCCAGTCAAATCAGGACTAGTCTTGGAAAGGCAGAAACGCGCTCACATGGAAAATAAATATTTTTTAAAGATTAAAAAACAAACAAACAACAACAACAAAAAAAAAACTGGAGGCAGGAGAGATGGCTCAGAGGTTAACAACGCTGGCTGCTCTTCTAGAGGTCCTGAGTTCAATTCCCAGCAACCACATGGTGGCTCACAGACATCTGTAATGGGATCTGGTGCCCTCTTCTGGTGCACAGGCAGAATGCTGTACAATGAATGAATGGATGAATGAATACATGGATGGATGAATCTAAAAAAAAAAAAAACCTTTGTCATCGCAACAGCCATCTGACACAGAGAATCCTCTCTTACCAAGGTGCCAGGTTCCATCCCAGGGACCACACGGTGGCGCTCAAACCATCTGTCAAGAAATCTGGTGCCCTCTGGTGGTGCACAAACATGTGTTATATATATATTATATAATATATATGTAACTATAATAACTAGCTAGCTTTATATATATGATGTTTTCATTTAATACTATGTATTTATTTCAATTTAATAAGAACAGACGGAGGCGTGTCTTGAGAGCAGGCTTCCCAGAGTCCTGTGGAGAACGGACACAGGAGGTCTCTGTGCTAGATCAAAGCAGGGCCTGGGATAACCCAACCTGTGTCCATCCTCCAGTGCTTTCCCCAACATGATGGTAAGATTCTGTTGCTGAGGACAACACCTTCACAAGTCATTGGACACAGCGAATCCCAGCTGGCACCTACCAAGAACCTTCACCCATATAGACTGTTGTTTGCGATACTGGAACATATGCTGCATGCCACCATTAGAGAAAAGTACACACCAACCAATCCTGCCTGGAGGCCGCTAGAGCACTAATATCTATGAGACCCAGAGAAGGAACCTTGATCCAATACTGCTTGAGTGGCCAGGATCCTGAGTCTACAGAAGCCAAGGACATTAGAGAAATCTAAATGCTACAGTTATGCTAAAGGAGCACAGCAATACTCATGGATTGGTGCCTTGCTAGGCCATCATTGAAAGTTCCTCCTGCAGCAGATGGGAATAAATACAAAGACCCACATCCATTCGATATGCAAACAGTGAGAGGCCTTGGACGATTCCACCTTAAATGAGATGTCTCCAAGAAACCCTAAGCCCCCAAGGGCTCAAGAAACTCTGTGTGCAAAGTGTAAGCACCCGAGTGGATGAAGGACACAAGTGTAACAAGGCCTTATAAACACAGCAGGACCAACACACATATGAATACACCCTGACCCACAAACTAGCTCTTCTTTCACTTTCCCTTGTTGGGGTTGCCTTGACAGGCAAAGAGTATGTGTTCAGTCCTGATGCCACTTGATATGCTGGGGTGGGTGGGTGTGCACAATAGAGGCAGGGTGATCCCCTTTCTGAAGAGCCAGGTGAGGGATGATAGGGGAAAAAGGGAGGGTAGGACTGGGAGGAGAAGAGGGAGAGGTCTAAGACAGGGATGTAAAATGAATAAATAATAATTTAAAAAAATAAAAATAAGAAATGAGGGGGCAGGAGAGATAGCACAGAGTTTAAAATCACAGACTGTTCTTCCAGAGGTGCTGAGCTCAATTCCCAGCACCATATCAATCATGGTGGCTCCCTCCTCTGGCATGCATAACAATCTAATAAAGATCCTGAGACCTGGCACCCTTCTCTGGAGTGCAACAGAATAGTGTAAAATAATAAAAAACTCAAAACTTCCATAATAAAGAGAACTACACCATGAATCATAAATAATGTTTCCCTCTCTCAAAAAAGAACACTCATTCCCTTTTTTAATAGGGATGGTCTCAGGAAGGCAGACAGAGATTACAAATCATTTTTAAAGACTATAACAAGAAGCCAGGTGTGATGTCGCATGCCTGTGACTGTCAGTGGGGCAAGCAGAGACTGGTGTGAGTTCCAGGCCATCTGGGTTTGCAAAATGAGTTCAGGACATGCAAGGCCACAAGAGAAACCCTCTCTCCAAAAGCAAGGGTTTGCACCCCTGCCAGTTCTTCACACTCACTTGTCTAGACATGTCCTAAGTCATAAAGTATGATTTCAACCAGGCTATAAGAAAGTCCTGCCAAGCACAGTGCACACACCTTTAATCCCAGCACTTGGGAGGCAGATGCAGGTAGATGTCTGTGAGTATGTCTGTGAGTTTGAGGCCAGCCTGGTATACAAAGAGCCTGGACAGCCAGGGCTACACAGAGAAATCCTGTCTCAAAAACCCAAATTAATAATAATAATAGTGATAATAATAATAAGATTGAAATAAAAAAATGAGAGCTAAACCTGCTGGCACATTGCCAGGTTCCTTTCACAAGGAAGGCACACAGTAGAGTTTATGGGAAAAAATAGCAGATGGAAGAAAGATTTGAAACTTCATTTTATTTCATTTTTAAAATCTCAATTACATTAATTCTTTGTGGATTTGAGAGACCAAAGACTTAAAATCAGTGGGTATTGTTTTAAAGTTTAAAGCATAAGCATGAATAAAGGCTAGTTAGTTGGAAACATGTCCAGCCTCCTTCAGGGAAGAACTAGCCTTAATGCCCTGAGGGGACAAATTTGCCTTAATGCATTCTTTCCTGCCCACTAATTATACAATTGCTTGGAAACTGGCCCATAGGACCAGGCCAGAACTGTTTGTAGTCTTGCTGCCCAAAGTGGACCAATCATTTCAAAAGTCAGTTTCTCTTACCCAGTCATGTAATGCCAAAGCATGTAAGTCCCTGCTTGCAGTTTTGCCCCATAAAAACCTTGCTTCCCTATATCTCAGGGCTACATCCCTCTACTGTGTCCACAGGAAGTTTGTGTCCCATGTCTGAACACTTAAACAATTTTAAAAACCTCATATATTTACAGCAGAGTGTATCCCTGGTCTTTTGGGGTTCCTGAACTAGGCATAACAGTTTCACTCTGAAAAAGACCATTAGTAATTTATAAACATCTCCCAATGACAATAAACACTTGTAGCCACAGAAAACAACCAAAAACCTACCCAATCCCCCTTAAGGAAAATAAGACATCATTCTCATTGATTTCTTCTAGCTGACATTCTGGACATGCAGAAATCCTTTTGTGGTCCCAAAGAAAATTGGAAAAATGTTTAATTAAGCAAGCAATATTTGTGGTCCAGTCTTTGAATGTTGAGAAAATAATAAGAGTTAATAAAAGTCCTATTTAGAACAGTCTAAATTGCTGGACAAATTAAAATTTGTAGCTTTATTCAAAGTTCTCTTGGGAGCAGGCTGTGATGAGAAATAGCAATTGAAGCAGTTGAGGCAGGAACAAGGAGAATTCTGGAACATGCAAAATACTGAGACAGATGTGTCAATGTCTTAGCATGCTGAAAGGAGGATTCTGTCAGGTTTGGTCCAGCATCTCCAGTATTTTCTCTTTTTGTTCTGCAAACATATAATTTCTCACAAGCATTATACAGTTCTAAAATTATAAATGTATGAGATGTTCAGAATGAAATTAAACTGTAAACCAATTTTATCAATGCCAATTAAAAGAATGGCATAATAAATATTGAGGATATTATAACCAAGGATTTACTGGCCATGTATTGCTGAAGTTCTGACTCTCAAGTCAGAACTTTTTTTTTTTTGTCTCAGTCAGTTTTAGAATTTTTCCCATGTGAAGGGATTATCTATTTATATTACCTGTTTTGTTTGGTCTTCTTGATTTCTCTCTTCTTGTGTGTGACCAAAGTCTTCAGGTGATCTTCCTCTGTGAAATCTGATTTTTATTAGTTTTGAAGGATCCCATAATTTCTCCTTTCCTGTGTGAACATATGCAAAACCTCTTCCCCAGTGTGTAACACATTCCCTACTGTCCATTGTGAAGTTGAGGTATTTTTGAAATATATATGCTGAAATAATTCAGCAGGTTTTTTTCTATAACCCAGTGTCTTTGAGCAGCTGTTGTTTGTTGTTCATTAACATTTAAGAAATTTAAGGTCAATAAAGCATTATGTAATCTATCTCTGTGGTATTTTAATATCCCTCTCTGTTTGTTAAGCATTTTCCTTAAAGTACAATTCAATTTTTCAATGACTGCTTGACTGGTAGGATTGTGAGGTATACCTGTTACATGTTTTCTCTTATAATATGTAAAAAATTTTTCCATTTTATTAGAGACATATGCTGTAGCATTATCAGTCTTAATTTGTGTAGGAATAACTATAACTTCCATCACTTCTAATAAATGCATAACTGAATCAGCCTTCTCAGAACTTATGGCTTTTGCTCATATGTGTCTGAATATGTGTCTATCGTATGGTGCACATATTTCAGTTTACCAAATTCTATAAAATGAAACACGTGATTTGCCAAATTTCATTTCTTTGATTACCGTTAGGGTTACTTCCTGCAGGTAGTGGAGTTTAGTTATATAAAGAACAAGTGGGATATTTTTTCACAATTTCTTTGGCTTGTTGCCAAGTGATAGAAAAATCTCTTTTTAAAACTTGGCTGCTAACATTGTGTTTTTAATGAAATTGTGAGGCCTCTAACACACTCCTGTCAATAGCTGATCAATTTCATCATTGCCTTGTGCTACAGGGCCTGGTGGACCCATATCAGATCTGATATATGTTATATACAATTGATTATTTCTATTTCTAATTACTTGTTGTAAATGAAGAAACAGTGAAGTTAAGTCCAAATTATCCTGAATTAGATCAAAAGTTTCTATATGCAGAACAACTCTTTCTGCATATTGAGACTCAGTGATTTTATTAAGAGATTCTTGCAAATTTGATAACACCAAGAGAATTGTATATAATTCTGGTTTTTGAACTGAATCATAAGGACATTCCACCACTTTACTCAGACTTTCCGACTTACAGCCTGCCCTTTTTGATTTATTGGCATCCATATAAAATGTGGGAGCTCCAAAAATTGGAGTTCCTCTTATTATAGGAGGGGGAACCTACTTGCTTCTTTTTATAAACTGAAATGACTTGATTTTTTGGTATCTGTTGCTGATTTATCCCAAAAACTCACAAGCTCTTTGCCAGTACCCATTCTCTGCCCATAATGGTACAATCTCAGCATTGGTAAAGGGCACCACAATTTCATCTGGATCTATTCCAGCCAACTGATGAAGTCTCATTTTTCCTTAGGATCAATTCAGGAACTTTTCTATATAGGTTTTTAAATTTTTATTTTGTTTGCGTGCCAAAAATATCCATTCTAAGACATAGTCCAACTTCTGCATAAGAATTCCTGTAGGAGAATGAGTGGAAAGCAAGATAACCAAAATACAGGCCCTCTTTGGATCAATATGGTCTATATGTGCATCTTGTAATTTTCTTTCTACCAGAGCCAATTCATTTTCATCTTCAGTTGATAATGTTCTTGGACTTTTAAAGTCCTTATCATCCTGTAAGTTTTGAAATAAGTTATTTAGCTCTTGAGTAGCTAAACCAAATGTAGGCTATAGCCAGTTAATATCTCACAGCAATTTTTGAAAATCATTGAGAGTTTTTAATTGGGTTCTTCTAATTTGTACTTTTTGTGGTTGAGTTTTCTATAGACCTATTTTGTGTCCTAGATAATTAATAGAATCTCTTCTTTGTACTTTTTGGGAACAATCTCTCAACCCCAACAAGGCAAAATTCTATTTATGTCATCTAAAATATTTTCTAATGTTTTTCTATCTGACTCAGCTAATAAGATATCATCCATATAGTGGTAAATTATGTATTGAGGAAACTACTTATGAATTATCTCCAACAGCTGTTGTACAAAATATTGGCACAAAGTAGGACTGTTCAACATCCCCTGTGGTAAGACCCTTGAGTGATAACTCTTTATTGGACAGCTTCTATTTAAAAGAGGTTGCTGAGAAAACAAACCTTTCTTTATCATGTTCATGTAAAGGAACTGTGAAAAAGCAATCCTTTAAATCAATCACTATAATAGGCCATTCCTTAGGTAACATGGAAGGCAATGGGATTCTGGATTGTAATGATCTCATTGGCTTAATAATTTTGTTAATGGCTCTGAGATCTGTTAACATCCTCCATTTGCCAGATTTCTTTTTGATGACAAATACAGGAGAATTCCAAGGGCTGTTGGACTCCTTTATATATTGAGCCTCCAGCTGTTCCAGGACTAACTGTTCTAGTGCCAGTAATCTGTCTTTACTCTCATACCACCATTGTTCAATCCAAATAGGTTGGTTTTCCAACCACCTTAGTGGTAAGGCTGTGGGAATTTTATCAGCAGTGGCTTTCCAACAGGCAGTTGAAAAAATGGCCTCTGCTGTATTTTGTTTATGGACAGCCTGGACAGTCTGAAACTGTTTTTGATGGCATTTTAAAATAATTTTAGCTTCTTTATCAGGAGTATTACCTGTTTTTTGTCTCATAACGTGGGGTAATGTTAATCTGGGTCTTCCATTGTTGTATCACATCTCTTCTCCATAAGTTTATGGCTATCTCAGCCACATATGGTCTTAGTTTTCTTATTTGACCTTCTGTTCCTGTACATTTAAGCCATCTAACACTTTGTTTCACTTTAGATAAAGTTCCAACTCCTTGGAATTGAATATCCACCTCATGTCTAGCACTTCCACAGGGTGCCATTCAGTCTCATGGTAATTCTGTGGGTGATCATCTTCTGCTTGTCTCTGTTGTACACTGACTAAATAAGCTAACTTTTGTTTTCTAACCAACTATGTTTGGCTTTCTTTATTATTATCTTTTGCCTCTGCCTGAGTATTTTCTTTACTTAGTATTCTAAACTCTTCTTTTAAGGTCGGGACCCATATTTCACACTTATCTCTCTGTTGTTTGTTTTGTTCAATAATCTCTTGAATGTCTTGTTTTATGCCTTGCTCCTAACTTTTAATTTTTTCTTTATATTGTTCTAGTTGTTCTTGTGTTTTCCAGTATCTTTTCTAAAACCTCTGCCCTCTTTTCCTGTTATTTATCATGTTCTGTATGTAAGTTTTTGTATCTCTTGTTTTATGGCCTATTTTCAACCTTCATTTTTTCTTCATATTGTTCTACTTGTTTTTTGTGTTGTTCCAGTATCTTTTCTAAAGCCTTTGCATTTGAGAAGACATAAAAGGCTAAACCAATTATTAAAGTTAAATTGAGGAATATGAATGTAACCATAGTCATAATTTCTAAACTTTCCTTTATTTCTGTCTTAAAACCATAGAAGAGATTATCAGACAATCTCAAAGAAGTCTATTTTAATGTTTCTCTCATCCTTTTAGATTGTAGTGGCAACCAGTTTTATTCAGTCTCAGGTTTGCCCAAAGTAGGCTGTCTTTTTCTCTAAGGCATGTTTAAGAGTCTCTTTAAAGAGCCAGTAATTTATCTGGGAGTTTTTAGGTTTAAAGTTTGTGTTGTATTGCTGAGAGCTTATTCCTCTTCCCACCAAATTATATTAAAGTAGGATTTAAAGGGTGTGGATACTTAGATTAGTTGGGTGCCATTTGTTGTAGATTATTAATATTTACTATTGATAAATCTTTTAGTTAAGCAGTGGTTATTCCTAAACAACTGCATAACAAAATCACCACACAGAGACTAGGATTTATTTAATTAACCTAGAGCACAATGCTGGCCAACAGTTACTTCATCCTAAACCTCCAATCCCACAGAGTTTCCTACCATTCAGATTCAGATTCACCCTTGTTTTTAGTGATATTTTAGTTCCAGTTCATTTCTGCATGTGGTTTGAAGACCTCTCTTGCAGAATCTCCTCCTCTCTCTCCTGTCTCCTTCCTCTTCCTCCCACTCTGGACCAGGATGTCACCCTTATCCTCTCCATGCTCAGTATTGGGACTGGTTGTTTTAATTGACAATATAGAGAATAAATTGTGGCATGTTTATGCAAACTTGAGACATGTGACTCTTAGAAAAGCATCACAATGCAATATCTGGATTGAAACCAGACAATGGAGAGAGAAAAATCATTTGAATGAAGAAGGGTAAATTGTATATATTCCAAAAAAGAACATTATACCAATATAATCCCTTATATCATATTAGAACAACATGGTCTAAAAACTAGACCTCAATAGTAACAAAAATAGTAAACAGCCTGTATATGCATTGAAACTGAATTCTACTCAATGACAGCTGGATTATGGAAGAAATAAACTAATTACACTTTCTAAAATTTAACAAAAATGAAGACACAACTTACCTAAACTAATGAGACATTGAAAGTAATTCTAAGAAGAAAGTTTATAGAAGTGCCTTCATAAAGAAATCAAGGCAACAAATCACATGTGAAAGAAAGACCTAGTCAAAAGGAAGCAGACATACACAAGAGGAGTAGATGGCTAGAAATAATCAAACTTAGGGAGAAATCAATAAATTAGAAAAAAAAAAACAATTCAAAGAATAAACAAAACCAAGAGCTGGTTCTTGGAGAAAATGACAAAGATAGAAAAAATTTTAGCCTAACTAAAAAACACTGGGAGACACTATACAAATCAGCAAAATCAGAAAATAAAAGGGGTATAATTACAGACACTGAGGAAATTAAAAGAATCATTAGGTTTTACATTAAAAGTCTATAGGCCACAAAATTTGAAAATCTAAATGAAATGGAATATTTTCTTGATAGATTCCACTAATCAAAGTTGAATCTGGATCAGGTAACTAAATTAATAGACCTACATGCCCTAATGAAATAAAAGCATTCATCAAAAGTCTCCCTGCCAAACAAAGCCTGATGGTTTTCAGCAGAGATCTTCAAAGAAGAGGTAATGCCAATACTCTTCAAACTATTTCACAAAACAGAAAAAGAAGGAACATTACCAAACTCATTCTATGAGGCTACATTCACCTTGATACCTAAACCTCACAAAACCTAACTAAAAGGCAGAGATATACTAAGAAAGATAATTTCAGACCATTCTCTTTATAAATATTGAAACAAAAATACTCAATAAAATACTCACAAAATGAATCCAAGAAAACATCAAAGATCTCATCTACCATGACCAGGTGGCTTCATTCTAGGCATGCAGGGGAGGTACAATAAACAGAAATCCATCAGTGTAATCCACCACATAAACAAACTGAAAAAGAAAAACCACATGATCATCTCAATAAATGCTGAAAAGCATTTAATAAAATCCAAGCTCAATTAATGTTTAAAGTCTTGGAGATATCAGAGATAAAAGGCACATGCCTAAACACAGCAAAGATAATATACAAAAAGACTATAGCAAACTCAATGGAAAGCAATTTAAATCAATCCCACTGAAATCAGAGACAAGTGAAGTTTGATCACTCTCCCCTTTCTCTTCAACATACTTACTACTGGAAGTTCCAACTAGAACAGTTAAAAAAAAAAAAAAAATAAAGGAAATCAAGGGGATACAAAGTGGAAAGGAAGAAGTCAAAGTATCACTATTCACAGATGATATGACAGTATACATGAGTGACCCTAAAAATTCGACCAGAGAACTACTATAGCTGATAAACACCTTCAACACAGTGGCTGGATATAAAGTTACTAAAAAATGTCTGAAACCATCTTGTATATAAAAGACAAGAGGGCTGAGAAAGAAATTAGGAAAAAAAACAACAACAACATTGCAATAGCCACAAATAACATAAAGTGCACTGGTGAGACTAACCAAGCAAGTGAAAAATCTGTATAAAAAAACTTCAAGTCTTTTTGAAGAAAGAAATTGAAGATATCATAAGATGGAATGATCTCCCTTACTCATGGATCAGTAGGAATAACCGCAAAATGGCCATCATACCAAAAGAAATGGAGAGATTCAATGCAATTTCCATCAAACTACCAACACAATTTTTACAAACCTTGAAAGAACAATTCTCAACATCACATAAAAACACACACAAAAAAAAGCCAGAAAAAAAGAATCAGTACAATTAAATAAAATAATCCTGGATCTCAAGCTGTAAAAAAAAACAAAAAATGGTTTGGTACTGGCAGAAATTACAGGTGGATCAGTGGAATGAATCAAAGACCCAGAAATAAACCCACACACAACTGATTTTTGACAAAGAAGCCAAAACCATTCAATGGAAAAAAAGATCTTCAATCAATGTTGCTTGTCTAACTGGATGTCCACATATAGAAAGATACAAATAGATCCATACTTATCATCCTGCACAAAAGTAAAGTCTTATGGATCAAATACCTCAACATAAATTTAACACTCTTAATCTGTTATTTTAAAAAAGTGAGGAAGAGGCTTGAACACATTGGCACAGAAGACAACTTTCTGAACAGAACACCAGCAGCACAGGCTCTAAGATCAACAATCAATAAATGGGATCTCATGAAACTGAAAAGTTTCTCTAAAGCAAAGGACACTGTCAGCAGAACAAAATGATGGCTTAGCTTACAGACTGGGAAAGGATATTCACCAACTCTGCATCTGACAGAAGGCTAATACCAGAATATATAAAGAACCTAACAAATCAAATAATCCAATTAAAAATTGGGTACAGAGCTAAAGAGAAATTCTCAATAGAGGAATATTGAATGGTGTAGAAACACTTAAAAATGCTCAACATCCTTAAAAATCTGAGAAATGAAAATCAAAAGGACACTGAGATTCCACCTCACACCGATCAGAATGGCTAAAATAAAAAAACTCAAGGGACAACACATGCTGGAGAAGATGTGCAGAATGGAGAACCCTCCTCCATTGCTGGTGAGAATCTAAACTTGTACAGCTGCTTCAGAAATCAGTCTGGTGCTTTCTCAGAAAACTGGGAATACTGCTACCCCAAGACTCAGCTAAGCAACTCCTAAGCATATATCAGAAAGATGCTCAACCATACAACAAGGGCATGTGCTTAAATATGACAATAACAGCTTTATTCATAATAGCCAGAATCTGGAATCAAACTAGATGTCCCTCAATGGGGGAATGGATACAGAAATTGTGGTACATTTACACAAGGAAATACTACTCAGGTATTAAAAACAAGAAAATCATGAAATTTGCAAGACAAATGGATGGAACTAAAAAAGAACACCTTGAGTGATGTATCCCAGAAACAAAAATACAAATATGGTATATTTTCACTTATAAGTGGACATTACCCATACAATATAGATTGGACATACTAAAATCTACAGACTTTTAAAAGCTAAACTACAAGGATAAACATAGGGAAGATGCTTAATTCTCATTCAGAAAAGAAAACAGGATAGATGCCACAACCCATAGAAGAGAGAGAACAGGATAGAAGCCTTCCACGGATGTACACTAAATGACTCCACTCAACAGGTGATTGAAGCAGATGGAGAGACCCACAGCAAAATTTTGTATAGAGCACAAAAATTCTTATTAAAGAAGTGGGAGATAGAAGGACCTAACGGGGTCAGGAGTCACACAAGGTGATCAACAAAGCAAAAAATCTGGGTCCTGAGGCCCTCAAGAGACTAATGCATCAACCAAAGAGCATGAGAGGACTTAGAAGCCCTGCTCAGATATAGCCCATGGACAGCTCAGTCTCCATATGGGATTCCTATTAAGGGGAGAAGAGACAGTCTCTGAACTTGGTTGCCTGCTCCTTGATCACTTCTCCCTGGTGGGGCCACCTAGACAGAACACAGATGAATAGAATACAGGGAGTCTTAATGGAAACTGATAGGCTAGGGACTGATAGGACCTTCCCTATCAGAGGACTACAGGAGAAGGATAGGGGAAGAGGGGGGAGGAATAGTGGGACATAGAGTAGATGAGGGAGGGGGCTACAATTGGGATACAAGGTGAATATATTGTAAAAATTAATGATAAACATGGGTGACAGAATGAAGCATAAATAAGACACAATTTACTGAGAAATACACAAAAAATACTCACCATCTTTAATCATAGATCTAGCTAGAAAAAAAACTTCAGCAACCAATACCTCAAATGACAAATAATGTATGTTTAGTGTCCTTCTTGTCAGTATAGTAAAAGAGAATGTGATAAGATGCACACAATAACATTGGAAATCTTTCTTCATGCACTGAACATGGAGTGACTTGTAGGAGTTGAGATGTTGATTTACTTTCTTCCCACAGATCAGCAGGAATGTATCCCTTGCTGAATTCAAGAGTACCCAAACCTTGAGAGAAACCACTGCCTACCCTGCCCATGGCAGTGACCTTCCTGTCCTTTGAGGATACTCTGGGCTTGGCTCTGGCATGCATGGCTCTGCACTTATCTTTCAGCACAGCTGTCATTTTGGGGATCTTTCTTGAGCAACATGACTCACCCATCATTAAGTCCAATACTTGGAGTATAATAAAATCCCTTAATTCTTCAAATGAATTACTTACCTTACTTTTAGCAATTTTATATAAGCTGTATATCTAACCATAACTAAAGAGCCCTTCATTTAAGCAATGTTATATAGATACACTCTATTTCAGAGTAGAAACTACTTCTGAAAACACATTTTAGTAAGTTATGCATGTTACTTTTTTAATTTGTGGACAACATAAATATTCAAATTTTAATTACATAATAGTAATTGTGATAAATAATACAGGTACTATATATTTTTCCCTTAGTATTTTATTTTTCTGGAGGAAACAGGAATTAAGTTGACAGTTGACATCTTCTGTTGGACAGGCAAAAATATGGATCTCTGGAAAAGGGTGCTTGCAAAATTCTACATCCACAGCGGAAATCATTGTGCAGAATTCTCAAAATGATAAAACTAAATCTATCATATAAGCCACTTATAACTTTCCTTGACATAAAAACAATGGACTTAACATAATTCCATCAAAAATATTTTTTCAACCATGCTCGTTGCTATTCTACTCAAAATAAGTACAAACTGGGAACACATAAATATTCTTCAACTGATAGATAACTGAAATGGTGTGCACATAAATAGGTAGAAATATAAGTGATGATATTGATTTAGGTAACTCAGATCCAGAAAACAGATATCACATGTCCTGTCTACTCTGAACCATGTAGTTCTAGATCTTCATTTGTGAATATTCAACCTACCATGAAAGAAAAGAAAGAGGGTGGCGAAAGACTGGGGACCAGCCTCAGCAGTTGATAGTTTCGAGAGAGGAAGGAAGAATAAGGCAAGGCAGAAATGAGTCAGGCATGGTTGTCCAAAGAAACTTAGAGTCTTGACTGACTGGCAGTCAGAGTACTTCTTTATTCAGACATAGTTCAATAATAAAAGATATATTCACATTGTTCTAAAACATAGATGATTTTTTTTTGTTACCAGACAGGAGTTTTAACTGTCTCTTGGTCATAAATTTAGTCATCAGTGATAAACCTTATCTTTTTACTATCATTTTTTCTTCATCAATGCCATAACCTGACATTTTTGAGAATATGGAGGCATATTTGCCACAGCCTGAAACCCCATTCTCAGGTTGGACACATTCTCAGATTCAATGGCAATAGGTAGAAAATCTTCAAGCCAGGCTGGGCATATTGCTTTGTCCCAAGAAGTATATTATCATATTTTAATGGACAGCCTCATGAAAAACAATTTATGGCAAAGCCTCAACAGTTGTTATTCAATTCCTGGCATAATGCATTGTCTATACCTCATATCTTTGTAGAATTTACTTATGTGCTAAATCTAAGTATTCTTTCATTATTTTGGTCATACAACACCACAGTGTTACCGTGAAAACAGATATTTCTAGGAAAAGGAGGTCCTAATACCTCACTTTAAAAATCATTTTTATAAAACATTCTTTGTCCATCATTATAGACCCTACTGTAAGGTGATGATGTCTCCAGCCATTCATTTACATCTTTATCTAATCATTGAGAACATACCATATGTAACTCCTAATCTTATATGCCAAGTAATCATCTGAGGATACAGAAGTACAAGGTATTTAATCTCAAATATTATCAACTTTCCAAGCTCTAGAAACTTTGTTTGCCTTTTTAAGAGTATTTTGTTCTGATTATTTTCTTCTTGAGGAAGCACAGGGGTAAGTTTCGCAAGACTATCTTGGAGCTGAAGTCTCATAAGGAGTTTTCTGCCATTTTTATGTGAGTTACAACTTCCATGAGGAAGACATTCATGTAGAGCCAGATAATTGAGATTCCCCCTAAAATGAGAGTAGCAGTATGCTCAGGATTTTCTGGGGTAGCTTAGAAGCAGTATCACAGAGTGAAGGCATAAATGATTCATTAAAAAATTTCCGTTGCTCCAATATACCCAGGTTGTACATGTATTGAAAACCCTCTAAGCATGTAGCAAGTGGAGATCAAGACCAAGCCTGAAAGATAGCATGAAGGCTATTGTAACATGCAGCTCAGCTGTGCTGGATCTTTGTCAAATAGCTGTGCTGACTTCAAGACTTTAACTGTATATAAACTTTGGTGAGGTTTTAATCCATTTGGAGGTGACTTTTGAGTGAAAATAAGCATGTATTTCCATGTTTCTACATATTGGCATCTAGTTTGGTCAGCATCATTGGTGAAGATTTTATGTTTTTCCAGTGTGTATTTCTATTTTTGTTATAGTACTAGTGTATTTACATAATCAAATATTACTCAGACATTTAAATAATCAAATCATGAAACGTGAAGGTAAATGCACATTTGCAGGTAACTGAGAGTAAGAGAACCTAGACCCCAAAAGAGAAATAGGCTATGTATTTTCTTTACATATGTATTAGTTGCAAGATGTATGATATCCAAGCAACTGAACATATTACCACAGGGGATACATACAGATTAAGAACTGGAGCTTAGGGGAGGCAGAGATTTCTCCACAGGAAAGGGAAATAAAATACTTGGAACAAATGGAAAGTGGGCTAAAAAGATAGAATTGAAGGGGATTGGGAAAGGAAGAGGGCAATGAAAAGGTAACATGAGAAAAGACAGGTAAAATTAAGGGTCTTTGGTTTGGTACAGTGGAAACCTAATGCAATAGAAACTTTCTAGATCATATCTATATAAAGAGCCAATATAAATGAAATCACCACACAAGAAGAAAGTCCCAAATGGAAATATCT
This sequence comes from Meriones psammophilus, assembly GCA_036365155.1. Taxonomy (NCBI): domain Eukaryota; kingdom Metazoa; phylum Chordata; class Mammalia; order Rodentia; family Muridae; genus Meriones; species Meriones psammophilus. Next base: position 85,717 of record JAEOAE010003581.1, on the reverse strand, counting down.
TGTCACTAAGTAAAGCATCCAGTACTGGTAATATTTAACTGAGGTATTGGCTAAAGTAGTGTGATTGTAATGCCAAAACAATACAAGCTTTTGCCAAGATTATAGGCTGCTCTTCAGAAATTGACCACAATGCCCTCTTGCTGGAGACAACACTTACACTTACATGGAACATAGATAAATAGAGCTTGTGCTTACATAGAACCTTCACACTTACATTCTAGCAACTTTGATATGTGATGTACTCTGCAACTACAAGAGGAGAAATATAAACACTAACCCAGCTACCAAATTTTTGAACTATAACAATGCTCTACCTGTAAGACATATTAGTGGAAGAGTTGTAGGAGTAAATACCAATCTATAGTTTGACTTAAGGCCCACTTCACATGATGCAATCCACACCTGACATTGGTTTATTGATCAAGAAAAAGAAATTACACAGCCCATGGTTCTGGGGAAAAGCAAATACTACATTCTACTAAAAGTAATAAAATGACCTTTGACACCATTCTGGTATACTCATATCTTGTTCAGCCATCAAAAAATGTCATCCTGCATCTGATGGAGACAAATTCAAAAACCCATAGAGAAAATAGACAGTCAGTGAGAGACCTCAGAATATGCCCTTCAGGCTCTTCAGTAATTTAGCCAGAAGAGTGTAAGAGCCAGAAAGGATAGAAGATATCAAAGACCAAAGCACTATAAATTAAGAGGACTGAAGAATAGATAAACTGTGAGAGACTGAGGCAACATGTACAAGGCCTTTAGTGTTCTGTCCCTAGCCCTATCTCTAATTGATAAGTGCTTGCAAATGAAAATGTAGTTTTCTCCAAGGGACACTCATTTTATCCAAGGGACTACTCTTAATTGTACATTTAAGAGTACATTCCAAAAGGTAGATAGTCAAAAATTTCCCTCACTGGCAAGTTTGGATTCTCATGTCCTAGAATTCTGGCATTCATTTAAATTATTTTTATCATAGTTCTCATTTTAATTTGCTGAAGTTTTTTTTTCTATTTTTAAAGCTACATGTCCTTTGTGTGTATACCATTGTTTCAAGTTTAATATTTTATGAGATTCCTGCATGTATGAACAAGTCTGCATCATTTCCCAACTTGGGCTCTTTCACTTTTTTTTTCCTACTCAGATGTGTTTGCTTTTGTCTTTTTGCTATTTTATTTTATTATTATACATTTTAGCCCTCCTTGTTTAATATGAGGGTGAATTTAGACAGGATAGAAGTGGAGATGGGAAAGATATGCCAGGATTAGAGGAAGGGAAAACTTTAATCCAGATGAATATATAAGTAAAGTGACTATTTTTAAAAGAAAAAAAAAGAAGGAGTAGGATGAAGAGAAAGAAAAAGAAGAAGGAAGAGTTGGAGAAAGAAAAGAAGCAGGAGGAGAAGGATGAGAAGAAGAAGAAGAAGAAGAAGAAGAAGAAGAAGAAGAAGAAAACAGCAATTGTGTCAACAGAAATGTTAAATAGCCATGCACAAAAGATCCAGAAAATATAAAAAGTGAAAAAAGTAATTTATGAATAATAGAAATAGAAAAAGAAGAAAAAACTCACATCAAAATCCTAGAAAATATTTTCAGCAAAATAATAGAAGAATATATCCTTAACCTAATGAAGAATGGGTAGCCTATAAAAGTACAAAACGTATATAGAACAACAATTAAAGTGTACCGAAAAGAAATTGTGCTCAGCACACAAAATCAAAACATTAAATGTAAAGAAGAGTATATTAAACAAAGAAGGGATATTAAAAGGTGCAAGTTGAAAATACTAAGTTGCATATAAATTCAGGATCTTTAGCATAACTCCTAATCTCTCAAAAGAGATTCTAAACCTAGAATGGCTGAGACACATTATGTATAATCTTTAAGGGACACTTATTCCTACATCCAGTAAACTTTCAATAATAAATGATGAATAAAGATATATTGCATAATAAAACCAAATATGAGCAGTATCTCTGTAAAACTTCACTACAGAAGCCAATCAATGGAACACTCCAATCTAAAGTGTTAACCACACCCAAGACAACACAAAGAATGAATAATCCCAAGCATCAAATCAGGAGGCAAAACCCCACACCATTACTACAAAATAAAGGGAAATAATAAACATTGCTCATTGAAATCACTCAACTTGGATGTTCAATTCTCCAATAGAAAGACAAGAACTAACAGAACGGACTAGACAACAATGTCCATTCTGCTGCTGCATCTACTGAACACTCTTTATCATCCAGGTTGGACAGCATCTCTGTGTAAAAGGATGGAAGGAGACAGTAGAAGAAAGTGGACCAAAAAAGAAGTTTAGGGGAACTTTATTTTATATAGTTCACACACACACACAATACCTAAAATTCTGAGTCAAATTAAAACAGAGTATGTACTGTACACACTGAATGAGGAGTTCCACCATTATCCATATGAAACAGATGACTTGGGCTGGTGTAGGACTCATCTACAGTCATGTTTACTGAAGCAAAGCTTACCATGTGCTAAGATAGAATAGAGTTGATTGTCCTGAATCACATGAGTGCAAAATATATTATTCAATTGTTTTATTCATGAAAGACATGTACCTTTATTTTAAATGATCATTCTTTGCTCTTTTTTCAAACCACTTTTTTCATAAACTATTTTTACACACTAACATACAAAATTTGATTTGTGCAATATTTTACAATATTATAATTTTTTACAATATTATAATATTGTAATAATAATACAATATTATAATATTTTACAATATTATAATATATATAAATTATAATATTTTACAATATTATAATATTTTACAATATTGTAAAATAATATTTTACAATATTGCAATAATAATATTGTAATAATGTAATAATAATATTGTAATAATAATAATAGTAATATTGTAATAATAGTAATATTGTAATAATAATATTGTAATAATAATACAATATTATAATATTTTACAATATTATAATATATATAAAATATAATATTTTACAATATTATAATATTTTACAATATTTTACAATATTGTAAAATAATATTTTACAATATTATAATATATTGCTGGGGTGGGTGGGTGTGCACAGGAGAGGTATGATGATCCCATTCTCTGAGGCGCCAGGTGAGGGATGATAGGGGAAACAGGGACTGTAGGACTGGGAGGAGAAGAGGGAGGGTTCTAAGACAGGAATGTGAAATGAATAAATAAAAATTTAAAAAAATAAAAATAAGAAATGAGGGGGCAGGAGAGCTGGCACAGAGTTTAAGATCGCAAGCTGCTCTTCCAGAGGTCCTGAGCTTAATTCCCAGCACCCACATGGTGGCTCATAACAATCTACAGTGAGACCTGGCATCCTCCGCTGGCATGCAGACAGAATAGTGTACAAATAATAAACAAATCTTCCATAATAAAGAGAACTACACCATGAATCATAAATAAAGATTCCCTCCTCCAAAAAGAACACTCATTCCCTTTTTAATGATGATGATGATGATGATGATGACTATGATGATGATGATGATGATGATGACGATGATGATGATAAATGAAAATCTTAGTTTTCTCAAGGTTCTCTCATTGAGGCAACAAACCAGGCTAATGTGTAGGTCACATGAGAAACAACAGATGGCAACAGAAAAACTCAAGGGTATACTTATGGGTTGGCAATGTTACCTCTGTAGGCACCAGGCATCCACCTGGTGCAGAGGTACACCTATCCACTCAGGCAAAATAGTCATATGTGTAAAAGTAAACAAATAGATGGGATTTACACTTATTAGAAGAGGGGAAAAAGCACAAGGGTCCATTAGTAAGTAAAGCTAGTTCATTGCACACACAGCCCCAGCTTAAATGTATGAATTTCCAGTTTAAATGAGTCCAGTTTAAATTTCCCTGCTCAGCCAGGGCCCAGCCAGTCCCTGCTCACTGCAGAAGGAATCCTGGGGTCCCTGCCCCCTTTCTTTTAGTGATTGCAAACTCTCCCAGTCAAAACAGGGCTGGTCCCAGGAAGGCAAACAGAGATTATAAATCATTCTTAAAGACTATAACAAGAAGCCAGGTGTGGTGTCGCATGCCTGTGGCTGTCAGTGGGGCAAGCAGAGGCTGGTATGAGTTCCAGGCCATCTGGGTTTGCAAAACAAGTTCAGGACATGCAAGATCATAAGAGAAACCCTGTCTCCAAAAGCAAGGTTTTGCACCCCTAACAGCTCTTCACACTCACTTGTCTAGACATGTCCTAAGTCATAAAGTATGACTTCAACCAGGCTATAAGAAAGTCCTGCCAATCACAGTGCACACAACTTTAATCCCAGCACTCGGGAGGCAGAGACAGGTAGATGTCTGTGATTATGTCTGTGAGTTCGAGGCCAGCCTGGTATACAAAGAGGCCTGGACAGCCAGGGCTACACAGAGAAACCCTGTATCAAAAACCCAAATTAATAATAATAATGATAATAATAATAAGATTGAAATTAAAAAAATCAGAGCCAGGCCTGCTGGCACATTGGCAGGTTCTGTTCACAAGGAAGGAGAGTTGATGGGAAAAATAGCAGATGGAAGAAAGATTTGAAAGTTCATTTTATTTCATTTTTAAAATCTCAATTACATTAATTTTTAGTGGATTTGAGAGACCAAAGACTTAAAAATCAGTGGGTACTGTTTTAAAGTTTAGAGCAGAAGCATGAATAAAGGCTAGTTAGTGGGAAACATGTCCAGCCTTTTTTGGGGAAGAACTAGCCTTAATGCCCTGAGGGGACAAATTAGCCTTACTGCCTTCTTTCCTGCCCACTAATTATACAATTGCCAGGAAACCAGCCCATAGGACCAGGCCAGAACTGTTTGTAGTCTTGCTGCCCAAAGTGGACCAATCATTTCAAAAGTAAATTTCCCTTACCCAATCATGTAATGCCAAAGCATGTAAGTCCCTGCTTGCGGTTTTGCCCCATAAAAACCTTGCTTCCTTAGATCTCAGGGCTACATTCCTCTCCTGTGTCCACAGGAAGTTTGTGTCCCAAGTCCAAACACTTATACAATTTTAAAAACCTCATGTATTTACAGCAGAGTGTATCCCTGGTCTTTTGGGGTTCCTGAACTGGGCATAACAGTTTCACTCTGAATGAGACCATTAGTAATTTATAAACGTCTCCCAATGACAATAAACACTTGTAACCACAGGAAACAACCCAAAACCTACCCAATCCCCCTTAAGGAAAATAGGACATCATTCTCATTGATTTCTTCTAGCTGACATTTTGGACATGCAGAAATCCTTTTGGGGGCCCAAAGAAAATTGAAAAATGTTTAATTAAGCAAGCAATATTTGTGGTCCAGTCTTTGAATGTTGAGAAAATAATAAGAGTTAATAAAAGTCCTGTTTAGAACAGTCTAAAATGTGGGACCAATTAAGATTTGTAGCTTTTTTCAAAGCTCTCTTGGGAACAGGCCGTGATGAGAAACAGCAATTGAAGCAGTTGAGGCAGGAACAAGCAGAATTCTGGAACATGCAAGATACTGAAACAGATGTGTCAATGTCTCAGCATGCTGGAAGGAGGATTCTGTCAGGTTTGGTCCAGCATCTCCAGTATTCACTCCTTTTGTTCTGCAAACATATAATTTCTCATAAGCATTATTCAGTCCTAAAATTATAAATGTAAGAGATGTTCAGAATGAAATTAAACTGTAAACCAGTTTTATCAATGCCAATTAAAAAGAATGGCATAATAGATACTGAGGATATTATAGCCAAGGATTTATTGGCCATGTATTGCTGAAGTTCTGGCTAGAGACATTTTTTTTTATGTCTCAGTCAGTTTTTCCCAGGTGAAGGGATTATCAATTTATATTAACTATTTTGTTTGGTCTTCTTGATTTCTCTTTTCTTGTGTGTGACCTAAGTCTTCAGGTGGTCTTCCTCTGTGAAATCCGATTTTTATTAGTTTTGAAGGAACCCATAATTTCTCTTCTCCTGTATGAACATATGGAAAACCTCTTCCCCAGTGTGTAACACATTCCCTACTGTACATTGTGAAGTTGGGGTATCTTTGAAATATATAGGCTGAAATAATTCAGCAGTTATTTTTTTCTATAACCCAGTGTCTTTGTGCAGCTGTTGTTTGTTGTTCTTTAACATTTAAGAAACTCAAGGTCAATAAAGCATTATGTAATCTATCTCTGTGGTATTTTAATACCCTTCTCTGTTTGTTAAGCATGTCCCTTAAAGTATGATTCGATTTTTCAATGACTGCTTGACTGGCAGGATTGTAAGGTATACCTGTTACATGTTTTATCTTATAATATGTAAAAAAAATCTTTCCATTTTATTAGAGACATATGTTGTAGCATTATCAGTTTCAATTTGTGTAGGCATAACCATAATTTCCATCATTTCTAATAAATGTGTAATAACTGAATCAGCCTTCTCAGAACTTATGGCTTTTGCTCATTGGAACCCTGAATGTGTGTCTATAGTATGGTGCACATATTTCAGTTTACCAAACTCTATAAAATAAAAGTGATTTGCCAAATTTCATTTTTTTTGGTTACCATTAGGGTTACTTCCTGCAGGTAGTGGAGTTTATTTATATAAAGAACAAATGGGATATTTTCAAGACAATTTCTTTGGCTTGTTGCCAAGTGATAGAAAACTCTCTTTTTAAACCTTTGCTGTTAACATGGTGTTTTTTTAATGAAATTCTGAGGCCTCTAACACACTCCTGTCAATAGCTGATCAATTTCATCATTGCCTTGTGCTACAGGGCCTGGTGGATCCATATCAGATCTGATATACGTTATATACAATGGATTATTTCTATTTCTGATTACTTGTAATTGAAGAAACAGTGAAGTTAAGTCCAAATTATCCTGAATTAGATCAGAAGTTTCTATATGCAGAACAAATCTTTCTGCATATTGAGAGTCAGTGACTATATTAAGAATTTCTTGAAAAATTGATAACACCAAGAGAATTGCATATAATTCTGATTTTTTAACTGAATCATAAGGACCCCCCACCACTTTACTCAGATTTTCTGACTTACAACCTGCCCTTTTTGATTAATTGGCATCCGTATAAAATGTGGGAGCTCCAAAAATTGGAGTTTCTTTTATTATACGAGGGAGAATCCAATTGTTTCTTTTTATAAACTGAAGTGCCTTGATTTTTGGGTATCTGTTGCTGATTTCTCCCAAAAACTCACAACAAGCTCTTTGCCAATATCCGTTCTCTGCCCATAACAATACAATCTCAGCATTGGTAAAGGGCACCACAATTTCAGCTGGATCTATTCCAGCCAACTGATGAAGTCTCATTTTTCCTTTTAGGACCAATTCAAGAACTTTTCTATATAGGTTTTTAATTTTTTTATTTTGTTGTGTGCCAAAAATATTCATTCTAAGACATAGTCGACCTTCTGCATAAGAATTTCTGTGGGAGAATGAGTGGAAAGCAAGATAACCAAAATATAGGGCCTTTTTGGATCAATATGGTCTATATATGCATCTTGTAATTTCCTTTCTGCCAGAGTCAATTCACTTTCATGTTCAGTTGATAATGTTCTTGGACTTTTAAACTCCTTATCATCCTGTAAGGTTTGAAATAAGTTATTTAGCTCTTGTGTAGCTAAACCAAATGTAGGCTATAGCCAGTTAACATCTCATAGCAATTTTTGAAAATCATTGAGAGTTTTTAATTGGGTTCTTCTAATTTGTACTTTTTGTGGTGGAGTTTTCTATAGACCTATTTTGAGTCCTAGGTAATTAATAGAATCTCCTCTTTATACTTTTTTGGGGAACAATCTCTATACCCCAACAAGGCAAAGTTTTATTTATATCATCAAAAATATTTTCTAATGTTTTTGTATCTGAATCAGGTAATAAGGTAGCATCTATATAGTGGTAAATTATGGATTGAGGAAACTGCTTATGAATTATCTCCAACAGCTGTTGTACAAAATATTGGCACGAAGTAGGACTGTTCAACGTCCCCTGTGCTAAGACCCTCTAGTGATATCTCTTTATTGGACAGCTTCTATTCAAAGTGGGTCCTGGGAAAGCAAACCTTTCCCTATCATGCTCATGTAAAGGAATTGTAAAAAAGCAATCCTTTAAATCAATCACTATAATAGGCCATTCTTTAGGTAACAAGGAAGGCAATGGGATTCCGGATGGTAATGACCCCATTGGCTGAATTATTTTGTTAATATCTCTGAGATCTGTTAACATCCTCCATTGGCCAGATTTCTTTTTGATGACAAATATAGGAGAATTCCAAGGGCTGTTGGACTCCTCTATATGTTGAGCCTCCAGCTGTTCCAGGATTAACTGTTCTAGTGCCAGTAATTTGTCTTTACTCATAGACCATTGTTCAATCCAAATAGGTTTGTCAGCCAACCACCTTAGTGGTAAGGCTGTGGAAATTTTATTATCAGTGGCTTTCCAACAGGCAATTGAAAAAAATGGCCTCTGCTGTATTTTGTTTATGGACAGCCTGGACAGTCTGAAACTGTTTTTGATGGCATTTTAAAATAATTTTAGCTTCTTTGTCAGGAGTATTACCTGTTTTTTGTCTCATAACGTGGGGGGACGTTAATCTGGGTCTTCCATTGTTGTAACAGATCTCTTCTCCATAAGTTTATGGCTATCTCAGCGACATATTGTCTTAGTTTTCTTATTTGACCTTCTGTTCCTGTACATTTAAGCCATCTAACACTTTGTTTCACTTTAGATAAAGTTCCAACTCCTTGGAATTGAATATCCACCTCAGGTCTAGCACTTCCACAGGGTGCCATTCAGCCTCATGGTAATCCTGTGAGTGATCATCTTCTGCTTGTCTCTGTTGTACACTGACTAAATAAGCTAACATTTGTTTTCTAACCACCTTTGTTTGGCTTTCTTTATTATCTTTTTTTTGACTGCCTGAGTATTTTCTTTACTTAATATTCTAAACTCTTCTTTTAAGTTCGGTACCCATATTTCACACCTATCTCTTCTGTTGTTTGTTTTGTTCAATAATCTCTTGAATGTCTTGTTTTATGCCTTGCTCCTAACTTTTAATTTTTTCTTTATATTGTTCTAGTTGTTCTTTGTGTTTTCCAGTATATTTTCTAAAACCTCTGCCCTCTTTTCCTGTTGTTTATTATGTTCTGTTCTGTAAGTTTTTGTATGTCTTGTTTTATGTCCTATTTCCAACCTTAATTTTTTTTCTTCATATTGTTCTACTTGTTCTTTGTGTTGTTCCAGTATCTTTTCTAAAGCCTTTGCATTTGAGAAGACATAAAATGCTAAATCAATTATTAAAGTTAAATTGAGGATTAGGAATGTAACCATAGTCATAATTTCTAAACTTTCCTTTATTTCTGTCTTAAAACTGTAGAATAGATTATCAGCCAAGCTCAAAGAAGTCTGTCTAAATGTTTCTCTCATCCTGTTAGACTGTAGTGGCAACCAGTTTTGTTCAGTCTCAGGTCTGCCCACAGTAGGTTGTCTTTTGCTATGAGGCATGTTTAAGAGTCTCTTTTAAAGAGCCAGTAATTTATCTGGGAGGTTTTAGGTTTAAAGTTTGGGTTGTATCACTGGGAGCTTATTCCTCTTCCCCACCAAATTAAATTAAAGTAGGATTTAAAGGGTGTGGATACTTAGATTAGTTGAGTGCCATTTGTTGTAGATTATTAATATTTACTGTTGATTAATCTTTTAGTTAATCAGTGGTTATTCCTAAACAGCTGTATAGCCAAATCACCACACAGAGACTAGGATTTAATTAATTAACCTAGAGCACAATGTTGGCCAACAGTTACTCCATCCTAAACCTCTAAGCCCGCAGAGTTTCCTACCATTCAGATTCACCCATCATACTTGCTTTTTGTGATATCTTATTTCCAGTTCATTTCTACCTGTGGTGCCAAGACCTCTCCTGCAGATTCTCCTCCTCTCCTCTCCTGCCTCCTTTCTCTTCCTCCCACTCTGGACCAGGATGTCTCACCCTTATCCTCTCCATTACTCAGTATTGGGGCTGGTTGTTTTAATTGACAATATAGAGAACAAATGGTGGCATGTTTATGCAAACTTGAGGCAGGTGATGGTTAGAAAAAGCATCACAATGCAATACCTGGATTGAAACCAGACAGTGGAGGAGAGAAATCAGCATTTGAATGAACAAGGGTAAATTGTATACATTCCAAAAAAGAACATTATACCAATATAATCCCTTGTATCATATTAGAACAACATGGTCTAAAGCTAGACCTTAATAATAACAAAAAAAAATAGTAAATAGCCTGCATATGCATGGAAACTGAACTCTACTCAATGACAGCTGGATTATGGAAGAAATAAACTAATTAGACTTTCTAGAATTTAACACAAATGAAGGCACAACTTACCCAAACTAATGAGACATAATGAAAATAATTCTAAAAGGAAAGTTCATAGAACTAAGTGCCTTCATAAGGAAATCTGAGGCATCTCAAATCAACATAACAACACACGTGAATGACCTAGTCAAAATGAAGCAGACATATACAAGAGGAGAAGATGGCTAGAAATAATCAAACTTAGGGCAGAAATCAATAATTTAGAAACAAAGAAAACAATTCAAAGAATAAACAAAAGCAAGAGTGGTTCTGGGAGAAAATGACAAAGATAGACAAACTTTTAGCATAACTAACTAAAACACAGGGAGACACTATATAAATCAGCAAAATCAGAAAATAAAAGGGGCATAATTACAGACACTGAGGAAATTTAAAGAATCATTAGGTTTCACCTTAAAAGTCTATATGCCACAAAACTTGAAAATCTAAATGAAATGGAATATTTTCTTGCTAGATTCCACTAATCAAAGTTGAATCTGGATCAGGTAACTAAATTAATAGACCTAAATGCCCTAATGAAATAGAAGCATTCATCAAAAGTCTCCCTGCCAAACAAAGCCCAGGGCCTGATGGTTTCATGCAGAGATCTACTAGACCTTCAAAGAAGAGTAAAGCCAATACTCTTCAAACTATTTCACAAAACAGAAAAAGAAGGAACATTACCAAACTCTTTCTATGAAGCCACATTCACCTTGATACCTAAACCTCACAAAAGCTAACTAAAAGGCAGGGATACACTAAGAAAGATTATTTCAGAACAATCTCTCTTATGAATATTGAAACAAAAATACTCAATAAAATACTTGCAAAATGAATCCAAGAAAACATCAAAATCTCATCTACCATGACCAAGTGGCTTCATCCTAGGCATGCAGGGGAGATACAATATACAGAAAACCATCATTGTAATCCACCACATAAACAAACTGAAAAAAAAAAACACATGATCATCTCAATAGATGCTGAAAAGCATTTAATAAAATCCAAGCCCATTAATGTTTGAAGTCTTGAAGATATCAGAGATAAAAGGCACATGCCTAAACACAGTAAAGATAATATACAACAAGCCTATAGCAAACATCAAACTAAATGGAAAGCAATTTAAATCAGTCCCACTGAAATCAGAGACAAGTCAAATTTGCTCACTCTCTCCTTTCTCTTCAACATAGTACTGGAAATTCTAGCTAGAGCAGTAAAACAACTAAAGGAAATCAAGGGGATACAAAGCAGAAAGGAAGAAGTCAAAGTATCACTATTCACAGATGATATGATAGTATACATGAGTGACCCTAAAAATTCTACCAGAGAACTACTACAGCTGATAAACACCTTCAGTAAAGTGGCTGGAAACAAAGTTGCTAAAAAATATCTGAAGCCCTTTTGTATAGAAAAGACAAGAGGGCTGAGAAAGAAATTAGGAAAAAAACAAAAAAAAACAAAAGTGCCTTGTTATAACCACAAATAACAAAAAATGCACTGGTGACTGACTTTAAAAAAGAAAGTGAAAAATCTGATGGAAAAAATACTCATGGATCAGTATTTGAAAATGAAAGAAATTGAAGAAAATATCAAAATAAGATTGAATGAACAATTTCCATACTAAAAACACAAAAAAGGATCAGTAGGAATAACAGCAAAATGGCTCATCCTACATCAAAAAAAATGTCACAGATTCAATTCAAATTCCCATCAAAATACCAAAGGCACAATTCTTTACAGACCTTGAAAATAACAATTTTCAAAATAAACATTAAATACAAAAAAACAAAAATATATTGACCAGAATAGTTAAAAGAATTCAGTTAAATAAAATATACCCGACCTTCTCTGTTAAAAACAAAACAAACAAACAAAAAACAAAAAAAAACAAAACAAAACAAAAAACTCCATCCTGGATCCTGGATCTCAAGCTGTACTACAGAAAAACAGTAAAAACGGTGTGGTACTGGCATAGAAACATACTGGTGGATCTGTGGAATTGAATCAAAGACCCAGAAATAAACCCACACACCTAAAATGCCTGATTTTTTGACAAAGAAGCCAAAACCATTCAATGGAAAAAAAACATCTTCAACCAATGGTGCTTGTCTAACTGGATGTCCACATATAGAAAGATACAAATAGATCCATACTTATCACCCTGCACAAAAAGTAAAGTCCTTGTTGATCAAATACCTCAAAATAAAACTAACACTCTTAATCTGTTATTTAAAAAATTAGGAAGAGCCTTGAACACATTGGCACAGGAGACAACTTCCTGAACAGAACACCAGCAGCACAGGCTCTAAAATCAACAATCAATAAATGGGACCTCATGAAACTGAAAAGCTTCTCTAAAACAAAGGACATTGTCAGCAGAACAAAATGATGGCTTACAGACTGGGAAAGGATCTTCACTAACTCTGCATCTGACAGAAAGCTAATACCAGAATATAAAAAGAACCCAACAAATCAAATAATCCAATTAAAAATTGGATACAGAGTTAAAGAGAAATTCTCAACAGAGGAATATTGAATGGTGTAAAACACTTAAAAATGCTCAACGTCATTAAAAATCTGAGAAATGAAAATCAAAAAGACTCTGAGATTCCACCTCACACCCATCAGAATGGCTAAGATCAAAAACTCAGGGGACAACACATGCTGGAGAAGATGTGCAGAAAGGAGAACCCTCCTCCATTGCTGGTGAGAATCTAAACTTGTACAGCTGCTTCAGAAATCAGTCTGGTGCTTTCTCAGAAAACTGGGAATACTGCTACCCCAAGACTCAGCTAAACAACTCCTAGGCATATATCAGAAAGATGCTCAACCATACAACAAGGGCATGTGCTCAAATATGACAATAACAGCTTTATTCATAATAGCCAGAATCTGGAATCAAACTAGATGTCCCTCAATGGGGGAATGGATACAGAAATTGTGGTACATTTACACAAGGAAATACTACTCAGGTATTAAAAACAAGAAAATCATGAAATTTGCAGACAAATGGATGGAACTAAAAAGATCACCCTGAGTGATGTATCCTAGAAGCAGAAATACATGTATGGTATATATTCACTTATATGTGGCCATTACCCATACAATATAGATTGGACATACTAAAATCTACAGACTTTAAAAGCTAAAGTACAAAGGAGGAACATAGGGAAGATGCTTAATTCTCATTCAGAAAAGAAAACAGGATAGATGCCCGAACACATAGAAGAGAGAGAACAGGATAGGAGCCTTCCAGGATGTAACACTAAGTGACTCCCCTCAACAGGTGATTGAAGCAGATGCAGAGACCCACAGCAAAATTTTGTTTTGTAGAGCACAAAAAGTCTTATTGAAGAAGTGGGAGATAGAAGGACCTAAAGGGGACAGGAGTCACACAAGATCAACAAAGCAAAAAAAAAAAAAAAATCTGGGTCCTGGGGCCCTGCGGAGACTGATGCATCAACCAAAGAGCATGAGAGGACTTAGACCCCCTGCTCAGATGTAGCCCATAGACACCTCAGACTCCATATGGGATCCCTAGTAAGGGGAGAAGAGACAGTTTCTGAACTCAGTTGCCTGCTTCTTGATCACTTCTCCCTGGTGGGGACACCTAGACAGCCTACAGATGAATAGGATACAGGAGTCATAATGGAAACTGATAGGCTAGGGTCTGATAGGACCTTCCCTATCAGAGGACTACAGAAGAAGGATAGGGGAGGAGGGGGAGGAATAGTGGGACATAGAGTAGATGAGGGAGGGGGCTACAATTGGGATACAAAGTGAATATATTGTAAAAATTAATGATAAACATGGGTGACAGAATGAAGCATAAATAAGACACAATTTACTGAGAAACACACAAAAATACTCACCATCTTTAATCATAGATCTAGCTAGAAAAAAAAACTTAGGCAACCAATACCTCAAATGACAAATAATGTATGTTTAGTGTCCTTCTTGGCACTATAGTAAAAGAGAAATGTGATAGGATGCACACAATATCATTGGAAATCTTTCTTCATGCACTGAACATGGAGTGACTTGTAGGAGTTGAGATGTTGATTTATTTTCTCCCCACAGATCAGCAGGATTGTATCCCTTGCTGAATTCAAGAGTACCCAAACCTTGAGAGAAACCACTGCCTGCCCATGGCAGTGACCTTCCTGTCATTTGAGGATCCTCTGGGCTTGGCCCTGGCCTGCATGGCTTGTGTTTATCTGTCAGCACAGCTGTTGTTTTGGGGATCTTTCTCAAGCACCATGACTCACCCATCATTAAGTCCAATAACCTGACTATAATAAAATACCTTAGTGTCTTCAAATGAAATTATTTATCCCTACTTTTAGTAAGTTTATATAAAATGTATATCTAACCATAACTAAAAGAGCCCTTTATTTAAGCAATGTTATATAGATACACTCTATTTCAGAATAGAAACTACTTGAAAACACATTTTAGTAAGTTATACATGTTACTTTTTAATTTGTGGACAATATAAGTATTCAAATTTTAATTACATAATAGTAATTGTAATAAATAATACAGGTACTATATATTTTCCCTTAGTATTTTATTTTTCTGAAGGAAACAGGAATTAGGTTGACAGTTGACATCTTCTGTTGGACAGGCAAAACCTGGACCTCTGGCAAAGGGAGCTTGCAAAATTGTACATCCACAGCAGAAATCAGTGTGCAGAATTCTCAAAATGATGAAAATAAATCTACCATATGAACCACTTATAACTTTCCTTGACATATGCACAATGGACTCAACATACTCCTTCAAAAATATTTTCTGTTCCATACTCATTGCTATTCTGTTCAAATAGGTACAAAATGAGAACACCTAAATATCCTTCAACTGATATAGATAAATGAAATGGTATGCACACAAGTAGATAGCAATATAAATGATGATATTGATTTAGGTAACTCAGATCCAGAAAACAGATATCACATGTCCTATCTACTCTGAAGCATGTAGCTCTAGATCTTCAGTTGTGAGTATTCACCCTACTGTGAAAAAAAAAGAAAGAGTGTGGTGAAAGACTGGGGACCAGCCCCAGCAGTTGATAGTTTCCAGAGAGGAGGGAAGGATAAGGTGGGGCAGAAATGAGTCAGACATGGTTGTCCAAAGAAACTGAGAGTCTTGACGGACTGGCAGTCAGAGTACTTTTTTATTTAGACAGATTTCAAAAATAAAAGATAAATTTACATTGTTCTAAAACATAGATGATATCCTTTTGTCCCCAGACAGGTGTTTTAACTGTCTCTTGGTCATAAATTTAGTCATCACTGATAAACCTTATTTTTTACTATCATTTTTTTCATCAATGCCATAACCTGACATTTTTGAGAATCTGGAGGCATATTTGCCACAGCCTGAAAGCCCATTCTCTCAGGTTGGAAGCATTCTCAGATTCAATGGCAATAGATAGAAAATCTTCAAGCCAGCTTTGGAATATTGCTTTGTCCCAAGAAGTATATTATCAAATTTTAATGGACAGCCTCAAGAAAAAACAATTTAGGCCAAAGCAGCAACAGTTATTATTCAATTCCTGACATAATGCAATGTCTAAACTCATATCTTTGTAGAATTTATTTATGTGCTAAATCTAAGTATTCTTTCATTATTTTGTCAAACAACACCACCGTGATACTGTGCAACCTGATATTTCTAGGAAAGGGGATCCTAAAACCTCATTTTTTAAAATCATTTTTACAAAACATTCTTTTTCCATCATTATAGAGCCTAGTGTAATGTGAAGATGTCTCCAGCCATTCATTTACAGCTCTATCTATTCACTGAGGGGTATACCATATGTAGCCCCTAATCTTCTATGCCATGTAATCACCTGAAGATTCAGCAGTAGAGGTATTTAATCTCAAATGCTGTCCATTTTCCTAGCCCTATAAACTTTGTTTGCCTTTTTAAGAGTACTATGTTCAGATTATTTTGTTTCTTGAAGAAGTACCGGGGCAGATTTTGCAAGACTATCTTGGAGCTGGAGTCTCACAAGGAGTTTTCTGCCATTTTTATGTGAGTTACAACTTCCACAAGGAAGACATTCATGTAGGGCCAGATAATTGATATTTCCCTAAAAATGAGAGGAGCAGTATGCTCAGGACTTTTCAGGGGAAAATTAGAAGCTTCCTGGGTGAAAGCATAAATGATTTATTAAAAATTTTCCCATTGATTCAATGTCCCCAGGCTGTACATGTATTGAAAGCCCTCTAAGAATGTAGCAAGTGGAGATCAAGACCAAGCCTGAAAGATAGCATGAAGGTTATTGTAACATGCAGCTCAGCTGTGCTGGATCTTTGTCAAATAGCTGTGCTGACTTCAAGACTTTAACTGTATATGAACTTTTGTGAGGTTTTAATCCATTTGGAGGTGACTTTTGAGTGAAAATAAGCATCTATTTCATGTTTCTACATATAGACATCTAGTTTGGTCAGCACCATTTATGAAGATTTTATCTGTTTTTCCAGTGTGTATTGCTATTTTTGTTATAGTACTAGTATATTTACATAATCAAATATTACTCAGACATTTAAATAATCAAATCATGAAACGTGAAGGTAAATGCACATTTGCAGGTAACTGAGAGTAAGAGAACTTAGACCCCAAAAGAGAAATAGGGTATGTATTTCTTTTACATATATATTAGTTGCAAGATATATGATATGCAAGCAACTGAACATAATACCACAGGGGATACATACAGATTAAGAACTGGAGGTTAGGGGAGGTAGAGATTTCTCCATAGGAAAAGGAAATAAAATACTTCGTACAAATGGAAGTTGGGCTAAAAAGAGAATTGAAGGGGATTGGGAAAGGAAGAGGGCAATGAAAAGGTAACATGAGGAAAGACAGGTAAAATTAAGGGTCATTTGTTTGGTACAGTGGAAACCTAATGCAATAGAAACTTTCTAAAATACATACATGTAAGAAGCCAATATAAATGAAATCACCACACAAGAAGAAAGTCCCAACTGGAAATCTCTTGTCACCAAGTTAAGCATCCAGTACTGGTAATGGTTTATATTTAACTGAGGTATTGGCCAAAGTAGTGTGATTGTAATGCCAAAACAATACAGGCTTTTGCCAAGACTATAGGCTGCTCTCCACAAATTGACTGCAATTCTCTGTTGCTGGAGACAACACTTACATATACATGGAACATAGATAAATAGAGCTTGTGCCTACATAGAACCTTCACACTTACATTCTAGCAACCTTGATATGGGAAGTACTCTGCAACTACAAGAGGAGAAATATAAACACTAACCCAGCTACCAAATTTTTGAAGTATAACAATGCTTTACCTGTAAGACATATTAGTGCAAGAGTTGTAGGAGTAAATAACCAATCTATAGTTTGACTTAAGGCCCACTTCACAAGATGGAATCCACACCTGACACTGGATTATTGATCAAGAAAAATAAATTACATATCCCAGGGTTCCAGGGAAAAAGCAAATATTTCATTCTACTAAAAGTAATAAAATGACCTTTGCCACCATTCTGCTATATTCATAGACCAGTATCTTTTTCAGCCATCATCAAAGAAGCTTAATCCTGCAGCTGATGGAAACAAATTTGGAGACGCATAGAGAAAATAGACAGTGAGAGACCTTAGGATACTCAAGTATAAATGGACGATCTCCATCCAAGCCTCCAGGCTCTTCAGTAATTCAGCCAGAAGAGTATATGAGCTAGAAAGAAAAGGATAGATACCAAAGAACAAAGCACTATCAATTAAGAGGACTGAGGCATATATAAACTGCAAGAGACTGAGGCAGCATGCACAAGTCTTTAATGTTCTACACCAGATGTGGTCATAAAGCTGAAATGAGAAGTGCACATCAGTCTGTGTCCATAGCCCTGTATCTAATTGATAAGCACTTGCAAATGAAAATATAGTTTTTTCCAAGGGACACTCATTTTATCCAAGGGACAACTCTTAATTGTACACTTAAGAGTGCATTTCTAAAGGTAGATGGCCAAAAACTTCACTCACTGGCACATTTGTATTTTCATGTCCTATAATTCTGGCATGTATTTTAAAATTTTTATCATAGTTCTCATTTTAATTTTCTGGATTTTTTTTTCTATTTTTAAAGCTACATGTCATTTGTGTGTGTACCATTGTTTCAAGTTTAGTGTTTATGAGGTTCCTGCATGTGTAAATAAGTCTACATCTTTTCCCCCATTGGCCTCTTTTTCTTTTGTTTGTTTTTCCTACTCAGATGTGATTGTTTTTGTCTTTTTCCTATTTTATTTTCTTATTATAAATTATAGCCCTCCTTGTTTTATGAGGGTGAATTTAGACCAGATAGAATGGGAGGTGGGAAAGAGTTTCCAGGATTAGAGGAAGGGAAAACTTTAATCAGAATGAATATGTGAGTAAAATGTCTATTTCATAAAGAAAAAGGAAGGAGGATAAGAGGAAAAAAGAAAAAGAAGAAGCAGGAAGAGGAATAAAGGGAAGCAGGAAGAGAAGAATGTGGAGATGAAGATGAAGAAGAAGAAAAACAACAACAACTGGATAACTTTCTCAAAAGAAATGTTAAATAGCCAGGCCCAAAAGATCCAGAAGATCTGCAAAGTGCCAAAAAGTAATTTATGAAT
The DNA here is from genome assembly GCA_036365155.1 of Meriones psammophilus. Taxonomy (NCBI): domain Eukaryota; kingdom Metazoa; phylum Chordata; class Mammalia; order Rodentia; family Muridae; genus Meriones; species Meriones psammophilus. The sequence goes on along the minus strand of JAEOAE010003581.1, from coordinate 66,735 downwards.
AATGGAAATAGAGGAAGAAGACAAAACTCACACCAAAACCCAGAAAATATTTTCAGCAAAGTAATAGAAGAATATATCCTTAACCTAATGAAGAAGGGTCAGCCTATAAAAGTACAAAAATTATACAGAACAACAATTAAAGTGTAACAGAGAAGAAATTGTGCTCAGCACATAAAAATCAAAATACTAAATCTAAAGAAAAGTATATTAGACAAAGAAGGTATATTAAAAGTTGCAAGCTGAAAAGACTAAGTAGCATATAAGTTCAGGCTCATTAGAATAACTCCTGAGCTCCCATGAGAGATTGTAAACCCAGAATGGCTGATACAGATTGTTTATAATCTTTAAGGGACCCTTATTACTATATCTGGTAAACTTTCAATAATAAAGGATGAATAAAGATATATTGCATAATAAAACCAAATATGAGCAATATCTATGTAAAACTTCTTTACTATATAAGCCAATAGAAGGAACACTCCTATCTAAAAATATTAACCACACCCAAGAAAACACAAAGAATGAATAATCCCAAGCTTCAAATTAAAAGAGGCCAAAACCCCAAACCATAACTACAAAATAATGAGAAATGGTAAACATTGTTCATTGAAAACTCTCAATTTGAAAGTTCAATTCTACAATAGAATGACAGGAACTAACAGAATGGACTAGACAACAATATCATTCTTCTGCTGCGATGGTGAACACTCTTTACCATCCAGGTTGGACACCATCACTTGATAAAAGGAAGGAAGGGGACAGTAGAAGAAAGTGGACCAAGAAAGAAGTTTGGGGGAACCTTATGTTGTACAATTCACACAAATACTTAAAATTCTTAAGTCAATTTAAAAGAGAGTATATACTGTACACACTGAATGAGGAGTTCCACCATTATCCATATAAAAACAACAGATGACTTGGGCTGGTCCAGCACACATCTACACTCATGTTTACTGAAGCACAACTTACTGTCTGCCCAGTTAGATCTGACTTGATTGTCCTGAAACACATGAGTGCAAAATATCATATTATTCAATTTTTTAATTGATGGAAAACAAATCCTTTTGTTTTGAGATTTTAATATAATCACATTATTACTCACATCCCTGTCCTCCCTACAAAATCTCCCATACAGCCTTCTCTTTGAAACACAATTTCAAGTCTTGTTTTGTCAGTAACTGCTATTACATGTCTCATTCATCAGGCAAGTGTGTGTGTGTGTGTGTGTGTGTGTGTGTGTGTGTGTGTGTGTGTATGTGAGAGTAACATGTAACATTTCAAGAAAGGCAGTCAACTTACTTTGAAATTGTGAATTAACTCAAAATGTATAAGCAAAAATTGTAACCTGAGCTAGACACAGGAATCAAACTCTGTCTGACTTCACTCCTAATTGGGGTATACGCAGTCAGTACCCTGAAATAAGAACTGGATGGTCAGTTTTAGAGCCAGAACATCAGGGTGTTGTGGCATGACATGTCAAAGAACACATTTCAGTGACAAAAAAGGAATAATATAAAGAAATACTTAAGGGTGTGTGCAGAACGGCTATTAATAGTAGGATATATTGTTTACTTGAGAAATATTCTGTGTTTATATTTTTAAATCTCAATAACCAAAATTTTGTAATTAATGTGTAAGAGATATTAATTTATTTATGTATTATTTATTCTTCCATCATTTTTCCTTCCATTTTCACCCTCCAGAATTTTGCGTAATCATTCTTTACTCTTTTGAAAATTCAAGCCACTTTTTCATAAACTATTTTTACACACTTAACATGTCAAAATTTGATTTGTAAAATATTTTTCTATATTATAATACTAGAAATATACAACAAATCACTGAATTTAGTCAAGGATATTTATTATAAATACTGTTACAAGAAAAAGGAAAATGTATAGAAATGAAATAGTATTCTTTCTAGTTGTTGTTAAGAGACAGTTGCCTGAGACCAGCCATGTCAGGAAAAAAAAAACCTCATTTTTTTTTCTTTTTTATTAACTATTACAGTTTATTCATTTTGTATGCTGGCTGTAGGCCCCTTGCTCATTTTCTGCCAGTTACAACCTACCTCCCACTTCTCTCCCTATGCCCGTCTCCTAGTCCACTGATAAGCAAAGTCCTCCTCCCCTATCTTATCCTAGCCTACCTTATCAGGTCTCACCAGAAATGGCTGCAACTTCTTCCTGTGTGGCCTGGCAAGGCTGAACCTCCCAGGAGTAGGTGATCAAAGAGCCAGCCACTCTGTTTATGTCAGATACAGCCCCTGTTACCTTTAATAGGGAACTCACATGGAGACCGAGTTAGATACTTACGGGCTACATCTGAGCAGGGTTTCAAGGTGTTCATGCATGGTCGTTTGTTGGAAGACGACCCCGTGGGCCCACATTTTTTTACTTAATTGGCCTCCTTATAGAGTGCTTCTCCCATCCAGGTCTTTCTATCTCCTTAATCTTCCATTTGAGTCCATGCTCTCTGCCCAAAGTTTGGCTATTAGTCTAACTATCTGCTTCAATACACTGCTATGTATATTCTTTCAGAGGCCCTCTCTGATAGGTTCCTGCCCTGTTCCCTATCTTCTCCCATTATCGATGTCTATCCTATTTACCCTTCTGAATGAGAATTAAGCAGCTTCCATAGGGTCCTCCCTGTTGTTTAGCTCAATTAGGACTATAGATTTTAGTATTTTTAATTTTATCTTATACAACTAATATCCACTTATAAGTGAGTATATACCATGAGTATCTCTCTGCTTCTGGATACCTCACTCAGGATGATATTTTGTAGTTGCATCCATTTGCCTGCTGATTTCCTTGTTTTTAATTGCTGAGTGGTATTTCATGGTGTGAATGTACCACAATTTCTGTATCCATTCGTCAGTTGTGGGAAATCTAGGTTGTTTCCAGACTCTAGCTATTATTAAAAAAAAAACTGTTATGAGTATAGATGAGCACATGTCCTTGTTGTATGGTTGATAACCTACTGAATATATGCCCAAGGGTGGTATAACTGAATATTGAACTGGCACTATTCATAAATTTCTGAGAAAGCACCAATTGATTTCCAAAGTGGTTGTACAAGTTCACATTCCTACCTACAATGGAGGAGTGTTTTCTTTTCTCCACGCCCAGTCCAGCTTGTGTTGCAGATGATGTGATAGTACATATAAATAACCCTAAAAATTCAACCAGGGAACTCCTACAGCTGATAAACATCTTCAACAAAGTGGCTGGATAAAAATTAAGTAAAACATACAAACAAACAAACAAACAAACAAAAAAAAACTGAAGCCTTCCTGTATACAAAAGAAAAACAGGCTCATAAAGAAATTAGGGAAACAACACCCCTTCACAATTGCCACAAATAACATAATGTACCTTGGTGTGACTCTAATCAAGCAAATGAAAGACTTATATGGAAAAAAAATTCAAGGACGATATCAGAAGATGGAAAGATCTCCCATGCTCCAGGATTGGTAGGATTAACATAGTAAAAATGGCCACTCTACTAAATCTACAGATTCAATGCAATTACAATAAAAATACCAACACAACTCTTTACTGACATTGAAAGAACAATTCTCAGTTTTTCATGTTTAAAAACAAACAAAAAAACCCAGAATTGATAAAAACATGTCTGTACAATAAAATATTTTCTGGAGGTATCTTCATCCCAGATCTCAAGTAATACTATAGAGCAACAGTAATAAAAAAATAATCCTCCCTGACCTTGTTAAACAATCTATTTTTCCAAATTCTTTCTAAGTGTAATGGCCATTGCTAACAATCTACATCTATGGCTAATTTCAAGGGCAGTGGTTAATTCATTAATCTGCTCCAGTAAACAGGTGGAAAGAGATCAAACATGGTTAATTTAAATGTCAGTGATATCGCCCAGTGATGGGCTAGAAGCCTCCTTAGAGTTTTCATACAACTCATGTTATGAGGAATATGGGCATCATAAGGGCAACAAGCAGAGATATGCTACAGAAGAGCACAAAGTCCTCAGGAAAAGCAGTTCTAGGGATTATGCTTCTCCAAGACAAACTCCTCGTGACTATGCTAATAGGGGAGCCACATTCCATGAGTTCCACAGCCCTTTTGCTGTTGCTCCTGCATGGCTCTTGACAAGACCAGGTAGCCAAAATAGTTTGCCTATATATGGGTGGGGGGGAGTAAGGTTAGCTCAGGCCCTGGGAAGGATAATTCAGGGCATTTCATGGGCTATACTATCCTGGAGGAACAGAAAACATGGAAGGACTGAAGGATTGCTGGGAGAAAATGGCAGGTAGATTTGATTTGATATGTTAACTAGGAACCTCTGCCATTAGTTCCAGGTTTGAATCCTACTTCTATGGTAACCTAAACTTCAGAGAGAGAAGCATGGTCTCCATTGGATAATGATCTTCAAGTGAGCTCACAGGGAAGAAAGGTGACAAAGACATAGATTATGTTTTTTCTTTTCTTTCTATATATCTTCTTCTCTTTGAGGGAGGATGGTTACCCAAACTAGACTCAAATTTTGGCTTTTTTGTTTTGTTTTGCTTACTATGTTTTATTTTATTTCATTAATTGTTTTTATTTTTCACAATTTATTCATTATATATGCTGATTGAAGGTCACTCCCTCAACTACTACTGGTCCCACCCTCCCTCAATCTTCCTCCATCCCCCTTCCCTAGACCACTCAAAAGGGGAGTTCCTCTCCTCTGCCATCCACCCATACATTATCAGAACAGTACTCAGCTATTAAAAACAGAGAAATAAAATTTCTGCTCTTATTTCTTTTCCATAGGCCACTGTACTCACCTCAGAAGATTTCATACCATGAAGCTTGCCTGCAACCTTACCATGAACTAAACACTAAGTATAACTCATTTTAAAGAGTCCTACTCCAAGACACCGTTGATCATCTCACATCCAGAAACATGTGAACTTTCAAATGCTATGATGTCTGAAACATTTTATCACAGGCATTTCAGAGAATGTGATTCTCTTGCTGCCTGGAGGGCTGTTTCCCACCAGCCCAAGAAGGCATAAGGGGCAGAAGATGATTAGCATAAAGCTTGGAAAGCCCGCAAGTATAACTGTGGTCAGCCACTCTGGGAACCACCTTAGAAAGTAGGTTCAACTTTAATTCCAGAAAACAGAAAAAAGAGGCTTATATCCCTTGGGGAGTGCCTGGGGTTCTCCAAGCATAGGTGTAGATAATTGTTTAATGCTAGGCAATTCAAGGATGCTTGATTTGCATTAAACAGCACATTCCTATTATATGAATAAGAACAAGGACACAGGATGGGAGAGTTATCAGTGATCTGTGTCAAAGGCCATCTATCAAATTTGATTGGTGGTGTCTATGTCTAAAGACACTCTCTAGATGAAGTCAGGCAGAGAAAACTCTCCCTTGACATGGTTACACATCTAATCCAGAAGCAGGTTCATACATGGAAAAGAAAGCCTCCTTCCTCATATCTCAAAATTCAGTGTGGGTTGTGATGTTTTTCAATAGTACCCCTGGAACAATAGGTATGAGTACACAAAGAAACTTCTACAGGCTACCAGTGTTGTGTTACTCTCAGAGAACTTCCTGGCTGGAGTTAGTTCACCATTCCGTACATATTCATCCACTGGACTAAAAGTTTCTGGTGTAAAGTGAGGCAACTGAAAATAGTAAATGTTGAGAATCAGGATTATCAATAAGTCTTCCGTAAACACATTATATAATACTGTTGCATGTAATTGATATTCACCATTCATTGTATTCTTTTTAAAAATAAGTTTATTTACTTTAAATTTTAATAGTAATCCCCCTCCCTTCTCTGCTCATGACTACCCTCCGTTCCTATTGCCCCTATCCTGTTTCCCCTTCAGAAAAGGGAGGTCATTTCCACTGAGCTAGTTTTACAGTTCTGTTGTATCTCAGTGGACCAAAGTACACAATGACCTTTCCACCTTGCTTATACTCACAGAATTCCTCTCCAGTAAGGATACTGTTATGTTGAGGATGACTCTGGATTTGTGCAAGGCCTCACCATTTTAACACATTCATAAGTTTTTCCTCTATTATGAATCCTTTCATGATGATGAAGATTATACAAATGTGGAATGGTTTCACCATGTTAAAAACACTCACAGGCTTTCTGTCCATTAGGATTTCTTTCATGAGTGTGGAGATTATTCTGAAGTCCAAAAGTTTTTCACATTGGTTACAGTCAGGCATCTTTCAAGTATGTGTTATTTTATGTATTAGGAGATGTTATATGCAAAGGCTTTGCCACATAGTTATATTCATATGGTTTCCATCCAGAATGTGTTGTTGTCTTAGGAGATGATTGTTACATGCAAAGGCTTTATCACACTAATTACCCTCACCAGGCTTCTCTCCACTGTGTGTCTTTTCCTGTTTTCGGAGACTACTCTGCTGTGCAAAGGCTTTATCACATTGGGTATATTCATACGGTTTCTTTCCAGTATGTGTTCTTTTATGTCTTAAGAGAGTACTGTTTTGTGCAAAGGCTTTACCACACTGGTTACATTCATAAGGTTTCTCTCCAGTGTGTGTTCTTTTATGGCTTAAGAGAGTACTGTTTTCTGCAAAGGCTTTGCCACACTCATTACATTCATAAGGTTTCTCTCCAGTGTGTGTTCTTTTATGTCTTATGAGATGACTGCTTTTTGCAAAGGCTTTACCACACTGGTTACATTCATAAGGTTTCTCTCCAGTGTGTGTTCTTTTATGGCTTATGAGAGTACTGTTTTCTGCAAAGGCTTTGCCACACTCATTACATTCAAAAGGTTTGTCTCCAGTGTGTGTTCTTTTATGGCTTAGGAGATGACTGTTTTCTGCAAAGGCTTTGCCACACTCATTACATTTATAAGGTTTCTCTCCAGTATGTGTTCTTTTATGTCGTATGAGCTGACTGCTTTTTGCAAAGGCTTTACCACATTGATTACATTTGTAAGGCTTCTCTCCAGTGTGTGTTCTTTTATGCCATATGAGTACAGTGATATAGGGGAAGGCTTTCCCACAAAGAGTGCATTTAAAGGGTTTCTCTCCAGTATGACTGCTTTCATGCCTGCAAAGAAAATTGGCATATGTGAAAGATTTACCACAGTCATTTCATTACACAAATAAATATATTTATCTATATGAATTAATTTCATAATTTGGTCTAATGGTAAAGAAGAATCAAATTTTAAAGTTTTATCACTTTATTCACATTCACGGTATTCCCCTTCATTATCGGTATTTTTGAAGATCCCTGTGATGGTAAGAGCATTTGTTATGTGGATCTCTTTTATAGCATCGTTTTTCTATAAGAGGTTTTCTCCTATATATGAAGAGTATTGTAAGAATTCAGAGTTTCACCACACCAATCCCATTCACAAATTTTTGTACTGTATGAATGATACTTAATTTTCAAAGTGAGCCAAGACAAGCAGAAGTTCCAAATTCCTAGTATTCATAGGTATTTTCAGCAATATGAGTTTGCTGATGAATTCTCAGTGAAGTTGCAAAACCAATTAACAATAACCGTTTATCACATTCAGAAAATTTACTCACAGTGGAGACTACTACCAAATCAATTGTTCTTGGAGAAAGACAGGGACACTGCTTCTTTCAATATCCCTATGCTTATGTGTCTTAGAATCATTTTGACATATGACATACCAGTTTAATTTACAAAAATAATAAAGATTCCCATATTGAATTAACACAGTTTGTTTTTTGTTCATCATAGACATGTCATATAGGGATTAAGGTCTCTCCACAACAATATTCTTGATTCTCATAAGCTACTCCTTTCACTAAACTTTACAATGTTACTGCACGAAAATTAGTAACACTGGTTCTAATATGAAATTTTTGCTTATTAGAAGGTTTTGGACACATACTGATCACCAATTCATTGTGTATACCTCTTACAATATCTGAGTAGATAGAATGAGACTAAACAGAATGGCAGTTCAAGTCAGTAGCTGTAATGTCCATATGATTCAAATGGTATTTTTGTTACAATATTATTTTATTTTCTTCTATCTTATGGGAGTGCCTTGTAAACACAAATCAGATGCCTGACATTGAAGTACATGGAATTATGAGATTTTAATGATCATCAGTACACTTAAAACAATGCTTTTTTTACACTGTTGCTTTTCTTTAAAACTTCCAGGACACACCCATGTGTGCTTGTACATGCCTTCAATCCCAGCACTTGTGGAGGCAGAGTCTGGCAGATCTGTGTGATTTTGAGGTCAGGCTGGTATAACAAGTAAGTCTAAGAAAGTCACAGATACTCAGAAAAAAAAATCTATTTCAAAAACTGAAAATAAAAAGCAGCCAATAAACAAACAAACAAACAAACATAAGACAATCAAAAAACACAAAACTTCCAGGACACATTAAATTTTAAGATTTATATCTGTATCAACATGCACACAAAGTTACCTTTTATTACTTGTAGAACTTTGAAAATGTTCTTCAATATTATGGTCATCCCAATTATAGCCTAAAATATAGTACCAGAAAATATATATTATTGGAAATATCATGTTATTATTAAGGCAAAACTTAAATCACTATCTTCTGTGACCCTTAGAACCATGCCTGATTTATTTACCTCATTTCTCCTCATTCTCAGTTGTAATTACAGAAGATGATCAATAACAAAGTAAGAGTTGTCTCTTTATTTTTAAAGTGAAAGAAAAATTGCAGTCCTACCTATATCAGTGAGGTTTTCACAGGTCTCTAGCATCACATCTTTGTAGAGTTGCTTCTGGGAAGGTTCCAGCAAGGCCCACTCTTCTTGGCTGAATTTCACATGCACATCATTGAAGGTCACTGAATTCTAAAATATGCCATACATTTGTACAACAGAAACAGTGGCAACAATATAAATTTATACTTCATTGTCAATATAATCATATAATTCTACTGCATCTTCAATTTATTTTCTGACACAGAAGTGTGAACATTTTACAGTTGGGTGCTGTGTGTGATGTGAAGTAGGGGAGATGAAAAAGCCTAAAGGTTAGATTGAAAAAAAAAAAAAAAAAACAAAGGCATGCTTCAAAAACCTGTGTTTCATCAGTTTGTAAGACATGAATATAAAATAGCCATTAGCAATCTATGAATCATCTTCACTTACTTGGGTGAGTAGGTCAGGACTCTGTCATGAGACAGTTGAAAGGACAAAACACAGTCATGATATTTTATATAGAAACAAATGAGATGTGTTGATCAGGGGACACTGAACAGATGGGTAACATCAGTCAAAAGACAACATGGTACTGAATATTATGTTTTGACCAGGGCTCAGGGATGTGGCATATCAGTATATGAAGAGGGGGGCTCATATATTTGTGGAAGGGAAAGTGGACAACAGTGAATACATGAATAAAAATAATGTGAGTGGCAAGCAACAACAATCATAGCCAATAACATCATATGTCTGAGTGACCAGACAAAAGAAAAGGAATAGAACACATGGTTGTTTTTTGATCATTGTTTTGTATATCCTCCTTACTAAATAATGTAGTCTATAGATTAAAAATAAAGATTAAAACTTTTCTATTAAAAAAGAACTGTTATTGTTATCACTAAGTCATTTTAGAAGAAAACAGAATAACAAGTTTTAACTGTATCATATCTGAACTTTTTGAAGAGGATATAGCTTTGGAATAGACATGGCAATTAATGTGGACAAAGACAAACAGAGAGAAGAGTGTAAAACAGAGAGACAGAGACATAGAGACAGAGACACAGAGAGAGAGAAATTAACAGATGAACAATACTAAGTACAGATCAGAGAAATTTATTAACAGTTACTAACTACAAAAAATGGTGGACAAGCTGGGTGTATTCTGTCATGCCTTCAATTCCATCACTCAGGAGGAAGACGCAGGTGTATGTTATTGAACTGGATGCCAGTATTATCTATTCAAAGAGTTGTAGGACAGCCAGACGTATATAGTAAGACAGAGCCTCCCCTAAAAGTCAATCAAACAAACACAAAATATTGAAAGAACTCAGAGGTATTTACTGAAGCTTCTACAAGGAATTATACATTCACTCCTGTTGTATATTTATTCTCCAGAAATCTGCACTGCCCCAGCTTAAACTGTAACTTCAATGATATCTTACTAAAAGGGAATGCATGTTTAAACAGCTAAAAATAGAAAGATGAAAATATTAACAATGTAAATGCTGATCATAAATAAGCAACATAAAACAGGACAGATGGCTCAGCAGTGAGGAGTTCTTGCTGCTCTTTCAAATAATTGGGCTCAATTGTCAGTGATTACCTGGGACCCACTACTATCAATCGGTATAAGTTCATGAGTTCTGAAGACATCTTCAGACTACTGTGAGGATTAGGCACAGAAGAGTTGCATATTCATGCATACAATCAAAATACTCATATTCAGTAAAAATTAAAAATAGATCCCAGATGGTTGGGCTGATTGCATACTGTGTCTGATAAGCTGGGTAGCAGAGACTGCATGGCGTCCGATAGTTGGATCTGTGGGTCCCAACTGACTTGTGTTTCAAATGTAAGAAGAAAACCAATGATGAGGGAAACAATCGGGTCCAACCTCAGAGCACCCAGCTAATCTCTGGGAAAGTTCCTGGGATGTTGCAGCAGGAATAAGGTTTTCAAGCAAATGGACCCAAGAAGCAAGCAGGAGTAGATATTCTAATATCTAATAAAATAGACTTTCAACCAAAATTATTTGAAAGGGATGAGGAAGGGAGGAATCCAAGATGGTGGTGCCAGGAAGACATTGGGTCTGAGGAGTAGGACAGCAATGTTGGTACAGCAACTAAAAGACTGAACTCTGGGCCCTAAAACAACAAAGATCCTTTTTCCCAGGTGAGAGGAAACTCCACGGTGTGGGAGTCAGTCAGGTCCACTCTCAGGTCACTCAGCGAGAACTTGGAAGATATCCTGGGTAGCAGGATACACCTTTGTGTCCTGATAACTTTTTCAGACTAAATTATATTCTCCAGGGCACCAGAGACTAGGAGCCCCAGTCTAGAAAAGAAACAGGGAAGAAGAAAGCAGGACTGACCTCAGGTCACCCAGTCCATCCCTGGAAATGTCCTGCAGACCGGTGGATGCACAGCTGTCAGGCCTGAGTGCGCCGCCAGCCGCTAGCCCTGCATGCCCTACTCTCCATCACAGAACTGTGTGCCCCAGGACACTAGAGGCTGGGTTTCCCTGTCTGGAGAAAACCCCACAGGCAGGGAAACAGCAGGTCCCAGATTACAGAACTCAGCCAACTTCCCCCCACACACACTACATCCACCATACACAGGAACATTCTTGGAAAAGTTCTCAGCTTCTTTCCCAGTCACCAGCTTGGAGCCATCATTGGCAAATGCCTACACATTCTACACACCACGTCAAACACCACAGACTGAGTCTTCCTATTGGGAGAAAACCCAAAGGTGGGGGAAATATCTGGCCCTACCTCAGGACACATAGCTCCAGAAAAGTTTCTGGTTATCCACAGGCTCCAGACTCTAGCCTCCTGCTGTACACATGAGAGTGGTGCTCACCTGCCACTGATTACCACTTGGGTACTGGGGCACAGAACTCAAAACTGAGACCTACAGAAGCCTGGGTTCCCTGAGATCAACCCCCAGATACTGCTCCAAGGGACAACCAGTTATCCCTAACTAAACTGACCAAACTATGGGGTACCCAGATTACAGCTGCAGCTCACTAAATTTACAGCAAGAAACCCAGCAGCAGGGCAGCTGTCTTTAGAACATCTTTGGGTGAGAGGATAGCCCCCTTTACTAACAAAGGCAACAATTACTACTCAGGTCTGTACACCTGAGATGAGCTGTGGCAATTCCTGAAAAACACCTGCCATTCAGTGACCATACCCAAAAAGATGAGGAGACCTCCTTTGGGAAAAATCATCTTCCTGTCAAGGGGATTCGACCCACTACAGGATCCCAGGAAGTACCAGAAACTAACCCCCCACACCTAAGATAGCCTAATGGGTAGAGGCCAGCATCCCTAGAACAAGTTATCCAGGAGCAAGCAGCCCTGGATAACCCAGCATAAATGAAATTCAAGAATATGACCTTACATCTGTGCTTAGGAACAGTATAATAGAGGAAACAAATAAACTGTGTAAAGAACTAGAAGAAGATAAAGTCAAGCAGATTATTTCCATCTGCAAATAAATGAAGGAAGATAAAGTCAAACAGATTATGGCCATCTTGAAAGAAATACAGGAAGTTGCAGGCAAACAATTTGTGGCCTTTAGAGAGGAAATACTTAAATCACTGAAAGAAATTAAAAAAACAGAGGATTGTTCAAACAAACAGCTGAAGGAAATGAAGGAAAATACAGTCAGAGAGGTGAAGGAAATTAATAAAATGGCTGATAGACTTGGAAAAATTAAAGAAAACACAAATGGAGGAAATTGTGGAGAGAAAGAACTTAGGGAAGAAAACAGGAACTACAGAGGTAAGCATACCCAATAGACTATGAGAGATGGAAGAAAGAATGTCAGGTGTGGAAGACACAATGGAAGAAATCTATGTATCCATCAAAGAAAATGTTAAATCTAAAAAATTCCTGACACAGACCATCCAAGAAATCCAAGACAACATGAAAAAGCAAAACCTAAGAATAATAGGAATAGAGGAAAAAAAAGATTCCTTCCTCCAAGGCCTAGAAAATATTTTCAGCAAAATCATAGAAGAAAATTTCCCCAACTTAAAAGACAGGTCTTTAAGAATACAAGATGCCTCAGAACACCCAATAAATTAGATCAGAAAAGAAAATTCTCCCACATAATAAACAGTAAGTATACAGAACAAAGAAAAACTACTAAAAGCTGCAAGGGAAAAAGGCCTAGTAACACATAATGGCAAACCTATCAGAATCACACCTGACTTCTCAACAGAGACTATGAAAGCCAGAAGTGTCTGAACAGATATCATGCAGACCCTAAGAGAACACAGATGTCTGCCAATGCTACTATACCCAGGAAACGTCTCAGTCACCATAATGGAGCAAACAAGATATTTAATGACAAAAAAAATTTAAACGATACCTACCCACAAATCCAGAGGTACAGAAACTCCTAGAAAGAAAACTGTAACCCAGGAAAGCTAATTACATTACAGAAAAGACAGGGAATAAGTAATGTCACTACAGGAAAACTAAAAGTAACCAAGCACACAAACACAGTACCACAACCAATATCAAAATAAAAGGAACTAACAGCCACTGCTCATTAATTTCCCTCAACATCAAATCACTTAACTCTCCAATAACGACACAGCCTAACAAAATGGATATGTAAACAAGACCCAACAATCTGTTGCATACAAGAAACACATGTAAGTCACAAAGGTAGACATTACATAAGAGTAAAGAGCTGGATGGGTCCAAGCAAATGGACCTAAGAAACAAGCAGGAGTAGCCATTCTAATATCAAATAAAATATATTTTCAAACAAAATTAATCAAAAGACATATGGAAGGTCATTTCATACTCATCAAAGAAAAATTCTGCCAAGAACTAATCACAATTCTGAACATCTATGCCTCAAATACAAAGGTACCCATGATTGTAAAAGAAACATTTATAAAACCTAAACCACACACAGATTCCCATACATTACTAGTGGAGGCTTCAACAACCCACTCTCAACAAAGTACAGGTCAACAAAACAGAAATTAAAAAAAGAAAACAATATCTCTAACAGAGGTCATGAATCAAATGGACCTAACAGACTTCTACAGAACCTTACACCCAAACACAAAAGAATTTACTTCTCAGCACCTCATGGAACCTTTTCCAAAATAGACCATATAGTTGGTCACAAAGTGAGCCTCAACAGATACAAGAAGATTGAAATAATGCCTTGTATCCTATCTAATTACCATGGACTAAAGCTGGACCTCAACAACAACAGAAATAGTAAAAAGCCTACACACACATGGAAATTGAACAACTCACTACTAAACGACACCTGGGTCAGGGAAGAAATAAAGAAAGAAATTGAAGTCTTCCTAGAATTCAATGAAAATGAAGACACAACATACCCAAACTTATGGGACATGATGAAAGCAGTACTAAGAGGAAAGTTCATAGCACTATGTGCCTTCAAGAAGAAATTTGTAACATCTCATATAATCAACTTAATGGCTCACCTAAAAGCCCTAGAAAAAAAGAAGCAGACACAGCAAAAAGGAATAGACACCTGGAAATAATCAAACTCAGGAGTGAAATCAGTAAATTAGAAACTAATAAAACATTTCAAAGAATCAATATAACCAAGAGCTGGTTCTTTGAGAAAATCAAGAAGAAAGACAAACCCTTAGCCAAACTAACGAAAAGGCAGAGAGACACTATCCAAATTAACAAAATCAGAAATGAAAACAGGGACAAAACAAAAGACACTGAGAAAATCCAAACAATCGTTAGGATTTACTTCAAAAGTCTTTATGCCACACAATTTGAAAATCTAAATGAAATGGACAATTTTCTTGATCTATTCCACTTACCAAAGCTTAATCAAGACCAGGTAAATCAATAAAATAGTCCTGTATCCACTAAGGAAATAGAAGCATTCATCAAAAGTCTCTAATCCACCAAAATCTCAGGGCCAGATGGTTTCAGTGCAGAATTTTACCAGACCTTCAAAGAAGGGTAACTCCAGCTCTCTTCAATCTATTCCACAAAATAAAAACAGAAGTAACACTAAGAAACTCAATCATTGAAGCCACAGTTACCTTGTAACTTAAACCAAGAAAGACCCAACAAAGAAAGGTAATTTCAGGCCAATCTCCCTTATGAACATTGATGCAAAAATACTCAACAAAATACTTTGCAAACTCAATACAAGAACACATCAAAGATATCATCTACTATGACCAAGTAGGCTTCATGCTAGGTATGCAGGGGTGGTTCACTATACAAAAATCCATCAATGTGATCTATAATATTAAAAAATTGAAAGAAAAAAAAAACATGATAATCTCCTTAGATGCTGAAAAAGCATTTGACAAAATCCAGCATCCATTCATGTTTAAACTATTGGAGAGATCAGGGATACAAGGCACATACCTAAACATAGTAAAAGCAATATACAGCAAGCCTATAGCCAACATCAAGTAAACAGAAAGACACTTAAAGCAATCACACTGAATTCAGGGACAAGGCAAGGATGCTCACTCTCTCCATATCTCTTAAACATAGTTCTTGAAGTCCTTGCTAGAACAAGAAGAAAATTAAAGGAGACCAAAAGGATACAAATTGGAAAGGAAGAGGTCAAAGTATCCTATTTGCAGATTATATGATAGTATACCTGAGTAACTCCAAAACTTCTACCAGGGAACTCCTACAGATGATAAACACCATCAGCAAAGTGGCTGGATACAAAATTAAGTCAAAAAAAATTAGTAGCCCTCCTGTATACAAAACATAAAAGGGCTGAGAAAGAAATTAGGGAAACAGCACCCTTCACAATAGCCACAAAGAACATAAAATACCTTGGTGTGACCATATCCAAGCAAGTCAAAGACTGGTATGAAAAAAAAAAAAAAAACTTCAAGTCTTTGAAGAAAGAAGTAGAAGAAGATATCAGAATATGGAACTATCTCTGATAATCATGGCTTGGCAGAGTTAACATAGTAAAAATGGACATCTCACCAAAAGCAATCTACAGATTCAATGCAATTTCCATCAAAATACCAACAGAATACTTTACAGACCTTGATAGAAGATTTCTCAACTTCATATGGGATGCAATGAAAGCCGTCCTAAGAGGAGTTTTAACAGAACTAAAGGCCTTCATAAGCTATTGGAGACATCCCATACAAGCAACTTAATGGTATACCTGAAAGAACTAGGAAAAAAGAAGCAGACACACCCATCAAGAGTAGACCACTAGGAAAAACCAAACTCAGGGCTGATATCAATAAATTAGAAACAAAAAGAATAATTCAAAGAATCAAGGAAACCAAGAGGTAGTTCTTTGAGAAAATAAAAAACACAGACAAATTCTTAGCCAAACTAAGTAAATGGCAGAAAGACACTATCCAAATCAACAAAGTCTGAAAAAAAATAACAGACACTAAGAAAATCCAAAGAACCATTATCTCTTATGTCAAAAGCCTATATGCCCCAAAATTTGAAAATCTAAATGAAATATACAATTCTCTTTAGATTCCACTTGCCAAAGTTGAATCAACATCAGGTAAAGATATTAAATAGTCTTAGTGCCTAAGGCAGTAGAGGCAGCCATCAAAATACTCCCAACCAAAAAAAAAAAAAAAAAAAAAAAAAAAAAAAAAAAAAGCCAAGGGCCAGATGATTTCAGAGCAGAATTCTAGAAGACATTCAAAGAAGAGCGAATACTGATATTTTCCAAATTATTTCACAAAATAGTAATGGATGCAACATGACCATTGATAAATCCACAAAGATCCCCCAAAAGAAAGAGAACTTCAGACCAATCTATTTTATGTACAATGTTGTGAAAATTCTCAATAAAATACTTACAAACCAAATCCAAGAACATATCAAAGATATCATCCACCATGACCAAGTAGGCTTCATCCCAGGCATGCAGGGGTGGTTAAGTATATGGAATCCATCAATGTAATCCACCATATAAACGAATTAAAAAAAAAAAAAAAGGACCATTTTCTTAGATTCTGTAAAAGCATTTGACAATATCCAACAGTTATTCTTGTTTAAAGTCTTGGAGAGACCAGGGACAAAGGCACATATCTAAAAATAGTAAAGATACTATACAGAATATATAGAGAATATACAGAATATATACAGAATAGTATATAGATAACATCAAAATAAATGAAAAGAACATTAAGTCAATTCCAATGGACTTGGGGACAAGACAAGGCTACACACTCTCTCCAAATCTCTTCAATACAGTACTCGAAGTCCTTTCTAGGACAATAAGACAACTAAAGGAGATCAAGGGGATACAAATTGATAAGGAAGAAGTCAAAGTATCTCTATTCACAGATGATATGACAGTATACAAAAATGACCCCCAAAATTCTACTGTAGGGAACTCCTACAGTTGAAAAACACTTTAGCAAAGTGGCTGAATATAAAGTTAACTCAAAAAAAGAACACAAAAAACACACTCCTGTATGCAAAAGACAAATGGACTGAGAAAAAAATTAGGAAAATAACAGCCTTCACAATAGCCAAGAAAAAAAAAAAAAAACATAATGTATTTTGATGTTATCCTCAAAAGGCCAGTAAAAATCCTATATGAACAAAAACAGCAACAGAAAAACAAAACAAAACAAAAAAAAAAACGAAAACTTCAAGCCTCTGAACAAAGAAATTGAAAAAGATACAGGAAGATAGAAATATCTCTCATACTCATGGATCAGTAGGATCAACATAGTAAAAATTGCCATCGTACCAAAAACAATCTACAGATTCAATGATATTCCCATCAAAATATCAACACAATTCCTTAAGGAACTTGAAAGAACAATTCTCAGCTTTATATGGGAAAATAAAAAAGCCAGAATAGCTAAAACAATCCTGTACAATAGGAGATCTTCAGTAGGTATAACCATCCCTGATCTCAAGCTCTACTATAAATCAATAGTAATAAAAACTGCACGGTACTGGAATAAAAACAGAATAGTTGATCAATGGAATTAAAGTTATGGCCCATAACTAAACCCACACACCTATGGCCACTTGATTTTTGACAAAGAAACCAAAACCATGCAATGGAAAAGGGACAGCATCTTCAACAAATGGTGCTGGTCTAACTTGAAATTTACATGTGGAAAAATGAAAATAGATCCATATTTATCACCCTGCACTAAACTGCAGTCCAAGTTGTTCAAAGACCTCAACATAAAACCAGATACACTAAATCTGTTAGAAGAAAAATTGGGAAAGAACCCTGATCTCATTGGCATAGAAGATAACTTCCTCAAAAGAACACCAAGAACACTGGCTCTAAGATCAAGAATTAATGAATAGGATCTCATGAAAAAAAAAAAAGCTTCTATGAAGCAAATAACTCTGTAAATAGAACAAAATGACAGTCTACATCCTGACAAAAGACCTTCACCAAACCTACATACAATAGAGAGGGCTAATAAAAACGTATATAAACAGCTCAAGAAATTAAACTCCAGCAATCCAAATAATCCACCTTAAAACTGGGGTACAGAACTAAACAGAGTATTCTCCACAGAGGAATATCAAATGGTGGACATTAAATGCTCAACATCTGTAGTCATCATGGAAATGCAAATGACATTCCATCTTAAACCCATCATGGCCAAGGTCAAAACCTGAAGTAACAGCAAGCTAGTGAGAATGTTGAGAAAGAGGAATACTTTTTCATTGTTGGTGGGAGTGCAAACTTATACATCCACTTTAAAAATCAATCTGATGCTTTCTCAGACAATTTGAAATAGTGTTACTTCAAGACCCAGCTGTACCATTCCTGGGCATATATCAAAAAGATGCTCCACCATTCAGCAAAAATATTTGCTCAACTATGTTCATAGCATCTATATTCATAATAGTCAGAATAGGGAAACAAACTACATATCTCTCAACTGAATCATTGTTTTACAGAAATTGTGGTGCTTTTACACAATGGAATGCTACTTGGGTATTTAAAAGAAAAAAAGAAACTATAAAATTTTCAGGCAAGTAGATGGAATGAGAAATGATCATCCTAAGTGAGTTATTCCAAAACCAGAAAGACATGCATGGTATATACTCATTTGTAAATGGATAATGGCCATAATATAGGATAAACATACTACAATCCACAGACCTAAAGGAGCTAAATAAAAAGGAGGACCCTATGGCGGATCCTCAATTCTTATGCAAAAGTGCAAATAGAATCGACACCAGAAGTGACTGAGAGGGAAGAGGATGAAAGTCTAACATACATGTCCTCCAAAAGACTCTGCCTAGCAGGAGTTCGAAGCAGATGCTAAGATTCACAGCCAAACTTTGCGTAGAGCACAGGAAATCATAGAAAAGAGTGGGGAGATAGAATGTAGAAAGACCCAGAGCTGGCAGGACCTCCATAAGAAGACCAACAAGGACAACAAATCTGGGCCCATGGGGACTTGCAGAGATTGATGGACCCACCAAAGACCTTTCATGAAGAGGAACCAGACCCCTGCTCAGATATAGCTGATAGGCAGCTCAGTCTCATGTGGGATCCATAGTAAGAAGAGTAAGGGCTGGATCTGACATGGACTCTGTTGCCTGCTCTTCGAACACTTTCCCCTGTTAGAGGGGGCATTGCTACACCACAAAGGAAGAGGATGCAGGCAGTCCTAGTGAGCCTTGATAGGCTGGGGTCAGATGGTAGGAAAGTAGGGCTTCCCCTATCCGAGAAATGGGAAATGGGATAAGAGTGAAAGAGGAACAGGGGGTGAAACCAGGAAGAGACAAGGGAGGGAGCTAAAATTGGAATGTTAAGTGAATAAATTATTTTTAAATTTTATTTATTTATTTATATATTTTTCAATTTATTCACTTTGTATACCCACTGTAGCCCTCTCTATCATCTCCTCCCAGTCCCACCCACTCTCCTTCTTCTCCCCCTATGCCTTTTCCATATTCTTCTGATAGGGGAGGAACTTGTCTCCTTCTATCTGAACCTGGCTTATCAGGTCTCATCCAGAATGGCTGCACCATATTCCTCTGTGGCCTCAAAAGGGTGCACCCCCCAGGAGGAGGTGTTCAAAGAGCTGAGTTCATGTCAGAAAATAAGTTATAGAAAAACAAATTTAAATTAAAACAAGTTAAGTGTGAATAAAATAAATAAATAAATAAATAAATAAATAAATAAATAAATAAATAAATAAAGAAAAAAAAAAAACACAACAGGTAGAAAGAATGTCACACACCTGCAAATCAGTAATTCAGAAAGCTCAGACACTGTTAGTGTCATGAGTACATGCCATTCTAAGAAATTAAATATACTCTCTGCCAAATTTCAAGTGCAAGATGTGGATGAAGATCAGCACAACATATTCTTGCATATACAAAACAAAACAAAACAAAACAAAAAAACAAAATGCTATATTCCAGGCTCAGCAGCCAATGTTGATATTGATGTTGATTCCAGGCGTGTTGGACTAAATTTAAGCCCAACACTAGACTGGAGTTACATCTGTAAGTTCAAAACCTTTTTGGTCTACATACCAACTTTCAGGACAGCCAAGGCTACAAAGAAACTTTTCTTCAGTGTCAAAAACAGAAACATGATCTTCTCTGGGAGGTTTTTTGATTCAATCAAATAAGTTCTGACCAAGTTCACTATAGGCTTATTGTCATCCCATGATGAAAATGTAGTCTAACCTCAATGATCCTAAAATTCTGCCATAGCTCATACACAGTTCAAATGTTCACAGTCTCTTCTGATATACAAGAAAATCTCTTGGGTGCCACATCTTGTAACATCAGAAGCAAGTTACATCATTCCAACATAGATGTACAGAATACCCCTTCCCATTCTAGTATTGAGAATGCATATATAGTGAGGGAAGACTGGACCAAGAAAAGAAGTTCAGTAAGGAAAACAACAAATCCTGCTGCTGTTTCAAAAGGCTTAGATGGTCCTATCCCTGCAACATCTCATACATCTCTCAGTTTGGTTACTTCCACTACCTACAGGCAGCACTCTATGGGAGATGTCTCCTAACTTAGGTATCTCAACAACTTGTACTGTCAAGATGCAACTCAGGCTTCACTCTCACCACTTCATGCAATGAACCTTTATATTATCTTCACTGGGGATCTGACTCTGCCAAATGCAGATGGCTGGCACTGTGCTGAATTGAAGCTACAAAGAAAGAATCTATTTCTTTAAATTTTGCAATTTTTTTTTTTTTTTTAGAACCAGCACAACATGGGTGAGCCTGCCAAG
This sequence comes from Meriones psammophilus, assembly GCA_036365155.1. Taxonomy (NCBI): domain Eukaryota; kingdom Metazoa; phylum Chordata; class Mammalia; order Rodentia; family Muridae; genus Meriones; species Meriones psammophilus. The sequence continues at coordinate 45,797 of JAEOAE010003581.1, read as the reverse complement.
TGGGATTTTACATTGGGGTGGACAAATTGGGATGGACCATACCACACTTGGACCACTTTTGGAGCAGGTTTAATATGAAGTTCCTTCCTGATACTAGGAATCACTCTGTCTACTCTTTCCATTAACAGAAAAATTAACAGTGAGGAGTATTACTGTATGGACACCATATTTGGCTTCAAATCCAGAGCTATGACCTTTTCTTTGATGTTGATAATCTCCTTAAAAATTACTGTCTATGTTTCAGCACGTGACTGCCATCTGAACCTACCTAGTGATGCTTTTCTCAACAAACCAAAAACTTTACATTTATTTTTGCTCCACTTGTCTTTTTCTTTCACCGTGGTCCTGAATGTCTCACTAAAAATAACCATTCAACAGATTTAGTATTCCAAGTAAGAAATCCAACCTATTATTTTTTAATTCTGCCTTACTCAATTTCTCAAGGCATGCATAGAGTAAGTATGATTTGCAGCTTAAATATCACACAAATGACCTCTAGCTTAATTTTCCATGGAGTCTGTTGTCCTATGATTTGGACTTCCTCTGTCTGCATTATTCTCAACACTCTGATTTTCTAGGTCTTACAAGAACAGCTGATGAAGCTCTGTATACAGTTTTCTAATGCTTTTGACATCTTAAATCATGATGTTTTCCATAAAAAGAGAACATTCCAAGATTCTGTCCAGCAGTGAAATCAGTCTTTGCATATAATTTTTTGTTCCAATTTGCCACTTTGTTGCTGTGACTAAATCCCCTAACCAAAAGCATGTCAGCTAATGAATGGGTTTATTCATTTAGTTTGGTACTGTCAGATCACAGTCCATCATTTTGGGAGCTTAGCATGGGCAAAGCCTATAAAAAGCAAACCTGTCTGAAAAGAAAAGAAAACAATAGTAAAAAAACAAAAACAAAAACAAAAAAACAGAAAGATGAAATAGCTACATGTGTCAAAGAAAATGTTAAATCTAAAAGTTCCCTACCACAAAACATCCAGGAACTCTGGGACATTATGAAAAGACAAAACATGCTAATGATCAGATTAGCAGAAGAAGGATGAGATCAAAGGTCCACACGATATTTTCAACAAAATAATACGAGAAAAATTTCTTAACCTAAATGTCTATCAAGGCAAAAGAAGCACACAAAACACCAAAAAGACTGGACCAGAAAAGAAATTCCTCTTACCACAGAATAATTAAAAGTCTATACATACAGCACAAGGAAAGAATAGGAAAAGCTTCAACAGAAAAAAAAAAAATAAAACAAAACAGACCACACTAACCAACCAATCAAATAGACAAACAACAAACAACCAAGAAATAAATAAAGGGAGATCTTTGAAATTAATCTTGTATTCTCAGTAAAGATGCTGGAAGTTGAAGGGCTTAAACAGTGTGCTTCTGACTCTTAATAAACTACAGAAGCTAACACAAATTATTAAGCATGCCCAGAGACTTTCAATCAGCAAATGGAGAAAATAAGATGCTTCATGATAAGGTCAATTTTAAACATATGTATCTATAAATGTAGCCCAACACAGGGTGCTAAATCAACCAACACCACTACCAAAATACCAGGATTTACAATCACTGTTTGTTGATACCTTTAACCAAAATTCACGAATAAGAAGACACAGGTTCACAAAATGGATGATAAAACAGAATCCATCCTTCTTCTAAATACAACCAAAACAGCTTCACATCAATCATAGACAGTATCTCAAGGTAAAGGGTTGGAAAAATATATTCCAAATTAATGGACTGAAGTATCAAGCTGGTATAACAATTTTAATATCTAACACAACAGACTTCAAACAAAAACTAATCAAAAGATGGCAAAGTACAATACATATTCAAAGATATCCAGCAAGATAACATTTCAATACTTAACATCTATGCCCCAAACATAAGAGCACCCAATTTATAAAAGAAAAACTTCTGCAGCTTGCATCACATCCTGGCCCTGATAAATGGATAGGGGAAGACTTCAATACACCACTCACACCAAAGACAGGTCCTCCAGCACAAACTGAACAGAGAAATATTCCAGCTAACTAACATCAAAAACTAAATATACCCAAATAATGTTTACAGAACATTCCACCCAAACAAAAAGATTATTCCCTCTTCTCAGAAACTCATATACTCTTCTCCAAAATGGATGAAATACTTGAACAGTGGAAGTATCAAAAGATATAAGAAACTAGAAATAACCTCCTGCATCCTACCTGACCACTATGGTTTAAAGCAGCACATCATCGATAATAAAAACAGTAGAAAGCTTACAAACTCATAGGAATTGAACAACACTCTACTGAATAAAAAAAAATGGATCAAGACTGATATAAAGAAATTAGTGACTTTCTAGAAGTCAGTGAAATGAATACACAACATATCAAAACTCACAGTACACAATGGAAGTGTTGACCAGAAGACAGGCCATAGCACTATTTTTTACATTCTGAAAAAAATATCAGAGAGATCTCTTACTAGCAACTTAACACCACACATAAATACTCTAGAACAAAGAAAGTAAGCATAACCAAAAGGAGTAGACACTGAAAAACTATTGAACGGTGTCTTTACTGGTAAAACCGAATGTTTCCACAGGGGAAAAAAAAAATTGTGGATCCTATCAAAATTGATAATGATTAGATTTGAATAGTAGAGATCTGACTAAGCAGAGGTAATGGTTAATCAGACAGTGTGGTCATTCAGTCCAAACTAACTTAATAAAGACCAAAGTTTTTTTTTTCTTAAATAAAAAAGGATACTTTTGTTGTTTCATATTAAAAACAGGTAAGAGGTTTAAAATGTTTTAAGTAAATTGAAAGGTATAAACTTGTTTGAGTTGGAATAATTTGGAGAGAATATAACATATTTGAGCAGCATGGTGATAGACCATGCATTTAATCCCAGCAGAGACAAGCAGTTCTCTATTAATTAGTAGTTTTCTAAATTCAGGAGTTACAATGACAGGGTGTTGGTGGTTCACAGCCTTAATCCCAGCATTTCGGAGGCACATGCCTTTTACATATGGCCTGGGAGGCAGAGGCAGGCACATAGGATTTACAGTGATTTTATTTAAAAGCTGCTTTTAAAAGGCAGGCTGAAAATCAAATTGAATGCCTTTTATTATCTAGAAATAAATACACTTTAAGGTATATTCGTAAACTTTCAAAGATTTTTTAACTTAATTGAGATATTATACTTTTTCTATTTCCAAAAACCATTTTGCTCTATAAAAGATATAATATGCCTAAAAGGTACAACCCTCACTCCTGAATTAGGGATGGGGCAGGGTTTTGATTTAATCTTTTCAGGAGAATGAAATCATCCAACTAAAGTATATGGACACCACTGGACACATGAAACTTCTGAAGAAAATGACAGATCACCAAAAGAAAATGTCAAAAGAGAAGGAATAAACTGGCCAAATGGTATCACTCACCTTCATGTTGTCTCTTCTGTCTTCTACAGACATAAGTGCAAATTGTCTTTAAGTGCTAAAGAACAATCCAAAATCTCTACCTCATATCAGAAAAGCCACCTGGTAAGAAACAGAGGAAAACAGAAAAATAAGGGATGATTCTATTGTCATGAATTTCATAACCTTCTGGCATGATGTGACTTATATACTTACCACAAACTTCAATAATTAAAAATGTGTACAGTGTTTGTGAAAGAATGAGGGGGTGAGAGAAAAAGCCAAAAAAAAATAAGCCTAAAATATAGGCAAGTTTACATAAAAAGAGGTAAGTAAACTCTAGCATGAAAAATTTGCACTGGACCAGAGATACCTTTGATTTTCTAATTAATACAAATTAAATAAACACAGATTTCACAACTGCTACAAGACAAAAACAAAGTGATACCTAAACTGTTATATTTCTGACCCTCCAGCTACTACTAACCTCCTTTACAGAGAGTCCTTTTGCTCTGGAAGTCTCTTGGAAAATGGAGGTGATCATAAAGCTGGGCTATGGCTTGCAGTCCCTCATATCCCCTTGTGGGTTCAGGCACAGCCCAGCCCTTGCCGACACTCACACACAAAAAATGTTGGAGACTAATTTAGTATCTTTTTCTTGCTGCATGAATTCTGTCACAAGATGTGGAATCTGCCCTATCCACTTACCTAAAACCAGGCACACCTAACAAAATTATGCATCTCCGAAATTCCTTTTGTACCCTGGAATTGAAGTTCCCTAAATCACACCATTGTGACTGGTGGTAGTTGAAAGGTTAAAAAACATAATCAAGTATTGCTGAAAGATGATCAACACCACCTCTTTTCTTCCAGTTTCAAAATGTTTTGTAAAATTTGTTACACAAAGCTGTATGTGGAATACAACATTCATCATTTCTAGAAATGAGACCTTCAGTTTTCCAATCTGTGCACTGCAAAACCAATATCTGTGTGTGCACACTAGATATTTATATTATAAGCACCACAACTTTCTAATGCCCAGGCTGCAAAGTCCTCACTTCTCTGGACAATCAACACTCATGACAGGTTGGAGGCCAAGGATCTCTGCTGAGATCGCCACATGGAGACCAACAGAACCACAGCCTGAAACACAATCTGAACCACAGTCCATATCGTTCAAAGCAGATCAGGCTGTAATTGCTCTGCAGCCTGCTCTTCCTGGCCTGGGGACAATGACCCCACACTCAGCATGACATGGCCTCTGGTCTCACTCACAGCTCTTTTGAGCTACATCAAAGGAAAATCTCAGAAAAAAACTCATAAACTACCACCCATTGTTGCTCCTCACCGCTAAGCCTACTGAGAGTCTCCAATTAGCTTGAACAATACAGCTGAATCTCAGGAGAGTAGTAGCTCCTCTACCAGTGTATCAAAAGATCAAATGATGCAGATAGCAGAGGCATTCTAACTTTGCCCTAACCCCTCTGGGAACAGTTAGGGCAACACTAGCTAATAGCCTAGTGTTGTTATAAAAGAATGAAAATTCCAGTTATTCGATTTAAAAACCTGCTAGCGCTGGGAGGCAGAGAAAGCACCATCTGACCCAGGTACTCACCTCACCTCCAAGAGGAAAAAGCTCCAAAATCTCACCAGTTCAGATGATAGCTCAGGGGGGATAGGCCAAAGGAACCCAAGGCCAAAGGCTTTCTAGCTCAAAGCTCCAAAAGCCCAAAAGCTACCAAGCTAAACCTCCTTTCACTTTTACACTCTGTCTTAAATACATTTCAGCTGAAAGTTCCTCTTACTCTTTAATCCATGTCAGGTGGTTTCTTGCTTTGCTTCTTGACCTAGGGTTAACATTATTAAATACTGTGCACAGGGAGCTTTTGAATTAAAGGTATGTTCTAGGGCTGAAGGAACACCACCAGAATCACCTGTTTACAATAAACAGAAAGTTCTTGGAATTAAGGTTTGTGTTAGGGTTCACCCACACCAAACAAAGCACAGGTTTTTACAGTTCACAATATAAGAGATCACACTGGGATCAAATATCCTGCAACATCTTCATCTTGAAAATGTTTTAAAATAAAATTTTCCACTTTCCCAGGGCACCTGCTCATCTTCCAAGATACAGGTCATTTATGTTGCACATTCCATTACATGATCAGTGTCCAGTGCAGTCATCTCTACCTCATAGTTGGAAAGTTTTTCAGCCAAACTTCAGTTAAAGCCAAACAGTAACAACCATAAAAGAAACAAATGGCCATGAATTTGAAAGCAAGTAGTAGTTAATGGGAGCTCAATGAAAATGAGAAAGAAAACAAAAAGGATATGGCTGTAACTAGGAATGTTGGAGTAGAAAGTTTTTTATAGATAGATGAGAGAACATAGTAAGACACAGGGAAATCTGGGACAGTCTAAAGTTGACATGACCTTGAGCTATGTGAGATGAGAGGAGAGAGGGAAGTGGAGAGTCAGAACAAAAGGCCAGGAGGATAAATGAAAAATGAAAAAGACCAGGTAACCAAAACTGTTGGAATACATAGGGAAGGACAGCTCAAAGGAGGGCAGCTCAACTCCTGGGCTAGAGATCTGTCTTTGACACCCATACTTTGTAACAGGTAAGGACTGAGGGATGCTGGGAGAACCTGACAGCCACGTCTGCTTTGATTGTTAAGTAGCCACCTTAAGCATTCATCCCAGCATTTGAGACGTAAGAGTAGAGGGAAGGTTGAATCGATTTCATTATAATTTCAAGAATTATTTTTAAAAGTTGAAAATGGCTTTATGGTCCAATATTCTTCAGGGAATTCAAGTATGTATTAGAGCACACAAAGTATTACACCTTTTCTCTCAGGTTGTGCATTTTCAAATGGGGAGGGAGGAAACATACCTGTTAGTCAGTACTACAGCATTTTATCAAGAACTTATGTGTTGTTTGAACTCGTGCAACTATAGAAATTTGCTTTCCAGTTCAGCAACTAATCCATATTCTTGATTCCCTTTGTGTATGACTCCCCACAAATGTACAGTTTTCACTTTTATTGACCATCTAAAATTGATTACCGACTCATTACCATCTTCCCTCTTCCCCCTCCCTTTCTGTGCTGTGACTACACCAGCTTCAAAGTAGGTCAGTGAACTCAGTTCTTACACAGGTCCCTCTTTATTTGTAATTGCCCACCTCCAAAAAATATCAGAGTGCTCAGTGGACATTCATTCACTGGTCTCTTTTACTTCACACTCACCAGTCAGGCCCCACCTAAAAAGAGCTGCAGGACTATGTTCTAGGCATTGGGCAGTAGGGGCAGCATTCAGTGTGCAAAGAAATTCTCGGTTACATAACATGTGAAAGGTTGCTCTACAGGAGACATTGCTTTAAACAAAAACAAATATCAAACCACCAGAGAAAAGTGAATGAAATTCTTAATGACTGGGGGATTATCAGAGAATATTAACTAATAAAGGACTAGAGCAGTGATGCATCAACAAAATAAAATTTATTAATACCAACAACCGACTTATTTATTTATTCATTATGTATACAGTGTTCTGCATGCATGTACACTTGCACACCAGAAGAGAGCACCAGATCTCATTATAGATGTTGTAAGCCACCATGTTGTTGGTGGTAATTGAACTCCTGACCTCTGGAAGAGCATCCAGTGCTCTTAACCTCAGAGTTGAAAAGGAAAACACATAGGCATACTGACCTGGAAAAACACAGGCCGTTCTCTTGTAGAGGGAAAGCCATTAGTAAGATACTGTTTGATGTTGTCCCTGTGTACAGTATTAGCTGCTGAGACCTGTAACCCGACAAAGCTTTAGCCAATAGCCTGTATCTCAAATTTGAACTAACAGAACTGTGTCAATGAGGATTGTACATATGGGCATAGAACAGTCTCTTAATTCAAAATTCAATATTCACTAGACCAAGTTACCTCACCTAAACTGTACACCCACCAATCTGGTCTGTTTTCACTCGCATTCATAAATTAATAAATACACATTGGGAAGTTACAAACTAAAAAACCTCACTCTGCTACATTTCTAGATAATCCTGGTGAGCAAACATGTATGTTCCAGGTCCTAATCTCTAACAGGCCTGGTTAGCATATTACTTATCTGTGGAGTGTTTTACAAACAGCCTTCCCTCTGGTAAAATCTAACTAGGACCACTAGTTTCTCAGCAATAGTAAATCCTTCACATCATCAGTTCTACTCTTCTATATCACAGCTTAATATTTGAGTGCTCTCTGACATAGGACATAAACCATTTATAAACCCCCACAAAATCCAAATGGATCTTTTAGAACTGAGAGAACCTACCTGACATCCCCAAAGTCACCAGGAACTAGGCCTAAAAAAGGCACCTAAAGGTCACTAGAATAGTGACTCTACCATAAGGTCAGCAGGAACTAGGCCATGGGTCACCAATTCCAAAAACAAGGTCATAATATTATCTACCCAAGGAATAACCTGAGGATAACCACAAGGATGGGAAGGTATCTCATTTCAAAGTGGGGCATTTGTGCTGAGTACCCTACCAACCTTGTAGTAGAACATTTAATGACACAAAAAATACATAACATTCCTGAGGCCTAGAGATAGCACGCTCAATGTTAGTTATGTTAGCTAGCCAATCACTTTGTAAAAAGCTTGCCCTTGCTGAATGCCATCTAATCCTGTAACTGTTAAACTGGAACTTCCTGGTCCTTCCTAAAACCCCAATCAAAAACCCACCATGCAGCTGCTCAGAGCTCTCCTCTCTGATCCAATGTGTTTGTAATGATGGAGAGTCCCAGCTAAGTAACCAATCAATAACTTAGGAACCAACAGTCTCCACTGGTTTCCAGTGTGCGCGGGGCTGCACTGGAAACATATGCACTCTTGCATATGTCATCTGGCTCCTGATGATCTTTGGTGACCCTAAGATCTGGCCATAATATATGGGTTCTCATATTGGATCCCCAAGTCTCCCAAGCATGCCGGGCACATGGAGCTGAACAACAACCAGTAAGTGAGCACTCTGTCTATGTCTGTCTGTGTCTTTCTCTGTGTTTCTCTGTTTGTTTGGTTTTTGGTTTTTGGGGTTTTTTTTTTTTTTTTTTTTTTTTTTTTTTTGTGGGGGGGGGACTCGAGGCAAAATGTGTAATCTGTGTCATCAGAAAGGTTAGAGCTGATGCTCTGGACAGCTGTGGGCCACAGGGGCCTGGAAAATTTTCAGACCCCCCCAAAGGGCACATCTGTAAAGGGAGTTGAGCACCGTATTTTCTGTGACCTCTGGACCTCAGAGAGGATGAATGTGCCCCTATCTGTAAAAGGTGGAAGAGTACCCAGTTCTCTGTGTTCTCTGGATCTTTGGATAAGGACAATGCAGGTAGATCCTGCAGCACTAATTCACACATGTCTTACTTTCAGTTTTTCCACTGCAGGAGTGGTGGGATATGCTGTCTGGGTCTGTGTATTTTTCTGCTGCACAAGCAATGGGATCTAGCTGTTTGTGTCTTGTTTAACTGTTTTGTCTCTCGATGCCAATTTTTTGTTGTTGTTGTTGTTGTTGTCTCTGGAACTGACTGAAGACATGGGACAGAATCCTTCTATCCTTCTAGACTTTCCCAATTTAGGGAAGGTTGAGTCATGCTCCACAGGCTCCAGTGAGAGTAGTGAGGATGTGCCGAGAGAGAATATATATATATACTCTAAAAGCTTGCTGAATAATGGTGTTTTAATGTCTTCTTACATTTCAACTGAATTATTTTTGGGCCCCAAATCTAAACCTAATAATGTTAATGACCAAAATGAAAGTAACTAAGTGCTTTGTATAATGATCTCAGATGCTCTTTTCAGACAAGAAATTTTATGATGATTTTTTTTTTTCATGAGGCACAAAATGCCTGGTAAGCTTAGGGCATGTTTATAACATTTTGTTGAAAACAAGGTTCAAGATGCATCCTGAAGTCATAACATCAAATGATATACAAAGAGGACATAATCAACGTTGCAGATATGGTCTCCTAGGGATAGGTATGGCAGGTTGCAAAGCTCAGGACATTTTCTGAGGACCTAACGTCCCATAAAACCTATTGAAAATACAGATGATGTCCCAGAAAATGAACATGTACATAAAACCAACTACGTATAAAGCAGGTAAACAGTGAATGTCAAGAGAGGAAACAGGTTAAAACAAACACCAAATAAATAGCACTGTTGCTGTATCTGTATCTTGTTTGGAAGGCTGAGAAAGGTAAACTGTTAACCCCTGTGTTTAAGGCAGAGCATCTGCATAAAGAAAAGCAATGTTTTGCTTCTCCTGTTCCTTTTCTTTCTCCTCCTCCTCCTCCTCCTCCTCCTTCTTTACCTCATATATGTCAAGCAAATGTATTCTTAGCTGTATTCCTAGGTTCTGCACAAAACAGGTAGATACAGATAGTCTTTGCATATGATAAAGCCAGATGATAAACCTCACTAAAGCTTATAGGAAGTAATTTTCTATGGGATAAATGAAAGAGAGCATAGAGAAGGCAACAGGCATGGAGGAGGCTGTCCTTATAACAGCAGTAACAGAACAAGATAAAAAGACTTCAGGAGAAGTTTATTACAGTTGATATAATGGCTGGCATTAACAAATAAAATGCTATATGCTCCCATCCTCTAGGTGGGAATTCTTTATTACTATCAGATTATGAAGACTTTTTTTAAAGGCATTTACTGTTTAAAAGAGTATTTGTCCTTCCACAGATAGTTACTGTTTGTGAATTAGGTACCCAGTACTGTGCTAAGTCCTGAACACACACACACAAAAAAAATGATTCATGCAAACACTATTCTTTCTCTATAAGTTTACAGTCTTGTGGGGTAATCCACCAAAGACCATGCATAGAAATGTATACATCACTATAAAATCTACTACGAAACCTAAAGATAAGCAAAGGGGACCTAACACCCTAGAAGAGATAAAGAATACATTTATTCAAGGGCCCAAAGTTGAGAACATTTTAGTTCAGTAGGGGAAATGAAAGAAGGCGAATTTGTTTTGAATACAATAGAGAAGAAGAAATGAATAATAATAATAATGATAATGATTAAAAAGGAAGCCAGAGGGGCTGAAGACATGGCTTAGTGATGAAAAATACTTTCTGTGGGGCTGGAGAGATGGCTCAGATGTTAAGAGCACTGGCTCCTCTTCCAGCGGTCATGAGTTCAATTCCCAGGAACCACATGGTGGCTCACAACCTTCTATATATAATGAAATCTGATGCCCTCTTCTGTCATGCAGGTGTACTTGCAAACACAACATTATATACATAATAAATCTTAGAACAAAACAAAACATTCTCTGTTTTTTAATTTTTTTTTGCCAAGTTCCTACCATATAAGGTACACATGTGGTACACTTATATTCATACAAGTAAAATACTCTTATCACTCATCTACGCAAAAGATAAAAATACTCCCATCAAAAAAAAAAAAAAAAAAAAAAAGAGGTCAGCTGGCTTAGTGGCACACACTGGATCTCTGTGAGTTCAAGTCCATCCTGGTCTACAGACCTAGTCCAGTCCAGACAAAGCTGCAGGAAATGCTCTCTTGAAAAGCAAAGCAAAACAACAACAAAACAAACCAAACAAAAAAGTTCATATATCAAGTGTTGTAACACATGCCTATAAATGGAGCATCAGGAAGGTCAGGAATGAAGGTCAACCTGGACTATAAGAAACTCTGTCTCAGAAATAAAACAGCAGCAGCAACAACAAAACAGCACAAGAATCTGAGTGTCTAGGATGCTTTGGGACATTCAAGTTCTTTATCTTAATTCTTGGCTACATAGGAAGCTATTGAGGAGTGTATTTGTTTGAATGAAAATCACCCTTATAATCTCATATGTTTGAAAATACGGTCCCCCGTTGGTGGAACTGTTTTAGAAAAATTAGGAAGTGTGATCTTGTTGAAGAGGTGTGTCACTATGGGTGGGCTTTGAGATTTTAAAATCCCACAGCATTCTCAGTTAGCTCTGTGCCTCATACTTGTAGATCAGGGTGTAAGCTCTCAGCCACTGTTGTCTCTGGTTCTCTGCCTGCCATACCTGTCTGCCACCATGGTCCCTGCCGTGATGGTCATGGACTTACCCTCTGAAACTCTAGGTACCCAAACAACTGTTTCTTCTATAAGCAGCCATGGTCAAGATATCTTAGCACAGTGATAGCAAAGTAGCTAAGACAAGGGGTTTGAAAACAGGAGAGAAATGCTTTGAGGTACATTCATTTCAAAGATCCTTTTGTCCTGTAAAATTAATAGTAAGATTTCAGAAATTTCAGGCCTCACAGCGCCCTGACCTAGAAGGCAGAACCTACTCGGGTGGGGCGCGGGAGGGGCTTGCGCGAGGCTTGGCACAGGTGCAGTGAGTGCCTCCATTGTCCAGCGCCGTTGCTATTGTTACAGACGCTGAAGGGAAAACGCTGAGCTCCTCCCGGGCATAGTGGGCGGGGGCAGCGACAGGAACCCGCTTCCGAGGCGCGGTGGCAGCGGTCCTGGCTTGGCTAGTGAATTACTTCTTCATGGTAGGCAGGGACCCGGAGAAGCCTGGTAAGGGTGTGGGGCGGGCACCGCCTCCGCCCAACCATGCTCCCCCTCTGAACCGCCGGCCCCGCCTCCGCCCTTCCTAGGCTCGATCTCCGCCCCTCCCCCTGCCCTCCCCCTCCATCCCCGGGCTCAGCCTCCATCTCCCTGGGGTCCGCCTCCGCCCCTGGGCTCCTCCTTCCTCCCCCAGGTTCCTCCTTCTGCCCCCGGGCTCCGCCTTTGCCCTTCCCGGGCTCCACACCCACCTCCGGGCTCCGTCTCCTCAACACTGGGCTCCCTCCGCCTCGGGGCTCCGCCTCCATCCTTTCAGGAGCTATGCCAACGCCCCGGGGCTCCTAACTCACATTCCCGGGCTCCGCCCCACACCTGCAGGCGCCGCCCCCACATCCCTGGTCTCCGCCTCCGCCCCTAGGCTCTGCCTTTGCTCCCTCTGAGCGCTCCGCCTCTGCTCCGCCTGGACTCCGCCTCCGCCCCAGGGCTCCGCCCATGGCCTCCCCGGACTCTGCCTCCGCCCCTCCCCCGGGCTCCGCCCATGCCCCCGGGCTCCTCCCTGACCCCCTCCACCCCACCCCACCCCACCCCCGGCCCCGGGCTCTGCTTCTGCCCCAGGCAACAGTCCAGTCGCTCGGTGGAGGAGCGGTGGAGGAGTGGAGGGTCCACGGGTTGTCGGCCATCCCAGAGCAGTGGAGCCTGGCTGGCTGTGGGCGTGTGTGAGGAACCCACAAGATGGCTGCGGAGTTACAGCCGGGGGCTGGCGGTCTGGACGGGTCGGGAGAGCCTGCTCAGGTTCTGCCAAGAGCTTCTGTGGAGGCTGCCGGTACCCGGACTCCGCTCTTGGGCCGCCAGGGTTAGGAGGGAAGGAGCACAGTGTGAGGAGTTCCTAGGGATACACTTGTGCCCTGCATCCTGAGGAGGAGTGATGCTGGGGCTAGTCCTCCCAGAAAGGAAGTAAAGAGAGTCTGGTGCTGCCTCCGTCCTGCCCTGGGGGATGGAATGTAGGAGCTTGGACATCCAGGTCCAAAGAATTCTGGGTACTTGGAAAGGCCATAGGATCCTTGCACATATCTAGGAACAGTGTTTCCAGACATATGTGGCAGCATTCCAGAATGAAGTGACTCTTCTTAAGTAAAGACAGCCACTGCAGGTGCTCTCTCACTTAGCTTTCACATGATTTGATTGTTCTCTTTATTCATCAGAGAATTCTTCATAAGGAACAGTTTGGTAGATACACTGCTGTTTATACTTTGATGGACTTGCACACCCAGGTGTATACACGGTTCACGCAGGCTTATTTTCTTATTTTTATCTCTTTGTGTTGTTATGTATAGATAAACAAGATGTAATCACAAGTTTACTGTAGAGCCTGGAAAACTTTTATTTCAGGGTAATTCCAGTTTTACATTTGCAAGGAATTTTAGCTACCAGCCCTACAGCCCCTTGTCTCTGGAGGTGCTTAGGTTGTGTTTTGCTGATTGTTAGTCGCTGGTAGCACTAGGGTACCCCTGTTTATTATTTATTAATTCCTAAGAATTTGTTTAAGAGAAGGGATTCTTCCTATTTTTTTCTCACTACTGCTTAATTGAGGTCACTTAAAAAACCGCTTGCAGGTCGATGAGATGGCTCAGCAGATAAAAGCTCTTGCTGGGCAAGCCTGGAGACCTAAGTTTGATGCCTGAATTTATGGAAAGGTGGACAGCAAGAAGCGATTGCACAGAGTTGTCTTCTAACCTTCCTATGTGTTCCCTAGTATGCATGCTTCACCGGCATCATGAACACACACACACACACACACACACACACACACACACACACACATTGGGCTATATTTAGAGAATATTCTAGCTGCTCCAAAATGTCATGTCATTTCACCTGTCAGTCTCTTACAGACATAATCTTACCCAGACTGCTAGTGTGGAGAATCAGTTTTGTTTTTAATCTTGTTCAGTTTTCAGTTACATTGTTCTTCCCCCTACAATAATTTTTATTTAGGTTTTTTTTTTTTTTTTTTTGAGACAAATTCTCTCTACAGAACTCTGGCTGGCTGTCCTGGGATTCCCTATGTAGTACAGGCTGGCCTTGAACCTACAGAGATCCGCCTTCCTCTGCCTCCCAAGTGCTGGGGTTAAAGACAATGCCCAGCTTCCCCCACAACAATTTTAAAACAATAACAAACTTGAAAAAATTTCCAAGTATGGTACACAGTTAATTGCTGTTTTACTTTGGATATTTTGAGAGGAAGCTGCTGACCTTATGCCCTGTCACTCTGAATGGTTTAATGTCAATTTTATGCAAACAACAACGTTGTCCTACATAATGACAATTCAGTTATCAAAACAGGAAATTCACACTGACACAGTATTCCATTTAATTTGGGTTTTGTTGATTATGTTATTACTCACATAAATGTCGAAAGAAGTTGGTACATTTCAGTGTTGCATTGTTTCTTTATCTCTTTAGTCTCATTGAATATGGAAGAGTTCTCTCATTTTTTCATGATCTTGTCACTTTTGATGACTGCGGGGCAGTTATATTTTTTCTTCATTAACTTATTTGTTCATTTTACATCCCACTCACACCCTCACTCCCTGTTCTTTTCCAAGTCCTACCCTTTCACCCACTTTCCCTACCTACTCCCCTAAACAATCTGCCCTGGCACATCAAGTTACATCAGGTTTAAGTACCTTCTCTATCACTGAGGCAAGACAAGGCAGCCCTGCTAAGGATATGGAATCCAGAAGGGGTCAACAGAGTCCAAGGTAGAGACAGTACCTGCTTTTGTTGTTAAGAGACCCACTTCAGGACAAGCAGCCCATCAGTTTCATATGTGTAGGGGGTCTAGGACTAGTCCAGGCATGTTATTTTGTTGATGGTTCAGTCTCTATGAGGCCCCACTGTCCCAGGGGAGTAGGCTGCCTAGTTCTTGTGATGTCCTCCCCCGCCTCAATCCTTCCTCTGACTTTTTCACAAGACTCCCTGAGTTCTGGGGAATTATTTAGCTGTGGGTCTCTGCATCTGCTTTCATTATCTGCTGGATGAAGCCTCTCAGATGGCAGATACTACTGGTCTCCTGTCTACAAGTATAGCAGCGTAGTATTAATAGTCTCAGAAGTTGGGTCTCTCCCATGGGTTGGGTCTCAAGTTGTGCCAGTCCTTGGTTGGCCATTTCCTCAATCTCTGTTCCATCTTTTATCCTTGCATATCCTGTAGGGGGACAAATTTGCATCTAAGGTTTTGTGCATTGGTTGGTGTCCCCCTCCATACTCTGGCCAGAGGATGTATCTACTTCAGTCTTAATATCCCTCATGTTAGGAGTCTCAGCCAGGGTCACCCCCATATCTTCTCAGGCGCCTCCAAAATTCCAGGTCTTCATCTGGTCTCAGAGATGCCCCAACACCATTTTCCTCTCCCCAATCCCTTTTACCCCCATCCCCCTTTACCCACACCTGATCTCCTCTCCTGTTCCTCTCTTCATCCCCCGCTCCCACCCACTTACTCTCTCCATCCACTTCTCATGTCTATTTTATTTCCCTTCTTTGTGGGATTCAAGTATCCTCTCTTGATCCCTCTGTTTATTTGGGTCTGTGGGTTGTAACATGCTTATCCTGTACTATAGGGCTAATATCACAGGTTAGTTATTTTTGTGGACTGTCTCCGCTCTCTGTGCTCTCATGTATGGATATGTATGCTTGTGCAAGGGTTTCACAACAGTGGTGCACACTGTGTTTTGTCAGGTGGTACATACTTTCACTTTAAGTGTCTACCAGACTTTTCTACTGCAAAGTTAATACCCTGCACCTCCATGAGTACCTTGACACTGTGTCTTGGTCCTCATCAGAATGTTAATACATTTGCCATACACTTACATAAATATGGATTCATGATTTATGTGCCTTCTATAGTGGACTGGACAGTTACTGTTTGTTTTAGTCTGCTGGGGCTAAGTGACAAATGATTTATAAACAAAGGTTTTACTTTTCACAGTTGTGAACTCTGGAAAGTCTAAAGTTAAATTATAAGGTCTAGTTGGGGGCATGCTTGTCTACAGTCCTGTTCTCACTTTAAACTCAGTGTTCAAAAGGGCCACATGATTTTATAAGATCTCTTCAATAAGGTAATGAACTTATTTATAAGGGCTTTACCTCCCAGACCTGAGTACCTCCCAAAGGTCTCATGCAGTTCTATTACTTTGGGTCTCAGAACTTCAACGTAGGAATTTTGGGAGGACATAGATATGCAGATCATTTTGATGTTTAAATTGTTTTGTCATTTGACCAATGAGAGCTTATAAATCTGGCTTCTGTGTCTTTTTTTTTCTTTCCATTTTTTAATCTTAATTTTTATTAATAACACTTTATTCACTTTGAATCACTCTATGCTCCCTCCCTCCTCTTCTCCCAAACCCATCCTCCCTCCTCCTTCTGCACACATGTGCCTCCCCAAGTCCACTGATAAGGGAGGTCCTCCTCTCCCTCCCTATGATCATTGTCTATCAGGGCTCATCACAAATAGCTTCACTGTCTTCCTCTGTGGCCTGGTAAGGCTGCTCCCTCCTCAGGGGGAGGTGATCAAAGAGCAGGGCAATCAGTTCATGTCAGAGACACTCCCTATTCCCATTACAATGGAAATCACTTAGACACTGAACTGCCATGGGCAACATCTGTGCATATTTCTAGTTTATCTCCATCAGTGGTCCTTGTTTGGATTATCAGTCTCAGAAAAGACCACTCTGCCTAGATTTTTTTGGTTCTGTTGCTCTCCTTGTGGAGCACGTTTCCTCTCCAGCTCTCATTATTTCCTACTTCTTTCTTGAAGTTCTGTGCACTCTGCCCAAAATTTGGCTACATGTCTCAGTATCTTCTCTGATATCCTGCAGGGTAGAGCCTTTCAGATTCCCTCCATGGTAGACTTCTGTCCTGTTCTGTTTTCTTCCTCTTCTGATGTCCATCCTCTTTGCCTTACTGAATGAGGATTCAGCATCTTAGCCAGAGTCCTCCTCGTTTATAAATTTCTTTAGTTGTACAGATTTTAGTATGTTTATCCTATATTATATGTCTAATATCCACTTATGAGTAGTATATACCCTGTGTGTCTTTCTGCTTCTGGGATACCTCACTCAGGATGATCTTTTCCAGTTCCCACCATTTGCCTGCAATTTTTATGTTTTCCTTGCTTTTTATTGCTGAGTAATATTCCATTATGTAGATGTACCACAATTTCTGTATCCATTCCTCAGTTGAGGGGCATCTGGGTTGGTATTATATATAGAGCTGCTACACACATGGTTGGACAAATGTCCTTGTTGTATACTTGAGCATCCTTTGGATATATGCTTAAGAGTGGTATAGCTGAATCTTGAGGAAGCACTATTTCTAATTGTCTGAGAAAGTGCCAGATTGATTTCCAAAGTGATTGTACAAGTTTACATTCCCACCAGGAGTGGAGGAGGGTTCCTCTTTCTCAAAATCCTCTTCAGCATATATTGTCACTTGAGCTTTATATCTTAGCTATTCTGATGGATGTAATGTGAAACCTCAGGGTTGTTTTGATTTGCATTTCCCTGATGACTAAGGGCATTGAGCA
Organism: Meriones psammophilus; assembly: GCA_036365155.1. Classification (NCBI taxonomy): domain Eukaryota; kingdom Metazoa; phylum Chordata; class Mammalia; order Rodentia; family Muridae; genus Meriones; species Meriones psammophilus. The sequence goes on along the minus strand of JAEOAE010003581.1, from coordinate 28,214 downwards.
TTTCTTTAAGTGTTTCTCTTCCATTCCTCCATTGAGAATTCTCTGTTTAACTCTGTAGCCCATTCTTTAATTGGATTACTTGATTTGTTGCTGTTTAACTTCTTGAGTTCTCTATATATTCTGGATATTAACCCTCTTGTCAGATATAGGTTTCTACCCCTGTGCAAATGGAATTTCCACATTGCTTCTGATTTTCATTGTTTCCACAGTTCTCTTGATATAAATAAATGTAACAAAAGTCTTTGTTGGAACCAGTCAGCTAATATTAGAAAAAAATCCATAATTTGAGATATAGTCTAACTTTTTGGAATCATTTGGAGACAGTATATATTTACATAGCCATGGATGTTTTAGAATTCAATCTGTGGAGCTGGGCATGGTGGCACGCACCTGTAATCCCAGCACTCAGGGAGCAAGAGGCAGGCAGATCTCTGTGAATTTAAGACCAGATTGGTCTACAAAGTGAGTCCAGGACAGATGAGGATACACAAGCCATTTTCCCCTCCAAAACAAAACAAACAAACAAACAAACAAACAAACAAACAAGCAAAAAGACAAAAAAAAAAAGAAACAAACAAACCAAAGAATTCACTCTGTGTACCATGCTGACCTCAAACTCAGAGAGAGTGGACTGCCTCTGACTCCCAGTCTAGGATGACAGGGATATAATTCTGAGCCAAGCTGAGATATATTTTTAAAATGACCTATTGTTGAATCCAGGAATGAAAGGATAAAATAAGATGTACAGAGGAACCATTATTCTTTCAATAAACAGTAATAATTCTTCAAATTCTTTAGTTATTTGTACTTCCAAATCATTTCTGATGTTGTCAGTAAGTGAGTTCTTTCCTTTGCTTTGTTAATTTCATCCATTTAAAAATGTTTGAGTGTGTTTGCATGTATACACACCTATGCCATGGTGTGTATGTGCCAGTGAGAGGACAACTTATTGCTGTTTATTACCTACATCCCCTATGTGAGTTCTAAACTGGAAACCCAAGTAGTCTTTTAGCCAGTGAACACACTCGCCCTTATTTGGGTTTAATTATTTTTATGTATGTGGTGGTGTGTGAGTTTGCATACAAAATAGCCCAAGTATAGAAATATTTAAAAAATCTGTTGGAGTAATATGGGCTATGCAGAGATTGAGCTCAAATCATCATGTGTAACCACAACGAACTTTACACACTGAGACAATTTTCTGACATTCACTTGTAGTTCTGAGAAAGAGTTATGAACAAATCTTTACTCCTGAGAATGAATTAACACATTCCAAAACACAAAAGCAGTAAATCATTTTCATTTGCAAACAGCATTTTTCAAATTATTTCATTTTATCCCATCCTTAGATGACAATATATTTATACTCAGAACATAAGACAGTATTTTACTGATGTAAAGTTTCAACTAAGTTTAATTGAGTATCAGTGAGCTCATTGGGGAATGTTTGTGGTTTTGCAAAACTGACATGGTGACTTGACGATCATATAAGATTGGTAAAAATAAAGCCCACAAAGCTTTCACACACTCTTCAAATCTCTATCATGGCCTAAGAACCCATAGTCACATTACACACACAAAAACACGCTTTTTAAAAATAAATCTCATTGTTGATACAATACCTAGCACCTCTCGATAATTCTCTTAGAAGACAGTACTTCAAGATGATGTGCCTTATAGTAAATAAGGGAACATGAGGAAGCATGGAACTTCAAACAATACATGCATACATACATACATACATACATACATACATACATACAATTAAGCATTTTAACATTAATTTTGGTTAAAATACGTTGACAAAACAAAACACATTGGGGAAACATCTTGAAGGGTGGCACATGAGAATCAAGATTTAAATTGTAGCCATGACTAATTGGTGACATCCAAACAAAGCTTGAAAACAAATGTTTCAAATGAATTTGTGAAAACATGAAAATCAAAAGCACCACGCTTTCTCAGAGACCCTTTCTTGAAGAGCCTGATCACACACTGTTTGATATTAATAAGGAATGGACTACATGGATGATCAGAATGCCATTCTATCCATTGCAGCAGAAAAATACCTATCACCAAATGGAAATGCATAAGAAGATGAACAACAGCCACAGAAAGAAGATCAGAATTACCTAATAAATGTTTGTGAATGGATTGCTACACATAAAGCAAACATCAAAACCTACTCCAATGTTTCAAAATACAGACCATAATCACAATTGGTGATATCCTCACATTATCATGTGAACATGGCAAATAATTTACTTCCTTCAAGGCTATGATAAAAACAGATTTAAGTAGGTTTCTTTTCATGAAAATGAATATATCTATTATGCCCAAAATCATTAAATCTTTACATAAATTAGGGTTGCTCTCTTCTATGAATTCTTTTCTACTTCTTGACATCAAGATGATATATAAAGGATTCAAGATATTTACAGAACTAGAGATATGGCTGTGCAGTTAAGACAAATTCATTTCCAGGATCTAGATGGGGTTTTGAAAACTTCCTGTAATCCCTGGTTAAAGAAAACCAAATGGTCTGTTCTTCCTGTAGACCAGAATGCACAAGCACATAAACACACAAAGACACATTGTTATCACATAATGGAAATTAAAACAAATTCCTAAACTAATATGTTTACTCATGAATATTTTTCATGTGTAACCATTTATTCCTGTAGCTCATGTGTTGAGGTACCTACAGGCTTGTCTACAGAGTTTGTCTTCATCATGAATTCCTTCATGTAACAGACATCAAACATGTAGGTTTGAAGTCAGAGAAATGAATCCTTCTCAGTTGGTGGTGTCATTTGGGAATGTTTAAGAAATGCAGCCCTGCTCGTGGAAATATGTTACTTGGGATGGGCTTGATAGTTTTCAACTGGATATCATTTGTAGTTCCCACACTCTGCTTCATGCTGTAGGTTGAGGATGTGAGCTCCAAGCTTCCTACTTTATCTGCCATGTATGACACTTTTGATGTCCATTTCATAGTGATCCCATATCCCTCTGAAACCAGAACGAAAAGTAAACACTCTTGGAAGTTGCCTTAGACATTGTGTTTTGTCACAGAAAAGGCACTAATACACACCATAAATTTTACAACTGGATGATTCATTTAATGTAATTGAAGAAAATTATAAAATCTAAAAGCATTACCTCAATGTATAAATTCATAGACCTTTTGTCCATATGAGCTTACAATTGAAAACAAAACAAGGATGGATGTCATAATGTATGAATACATTGTTGACACTTGTTAAAATCTGCCCACCCAATTAATCTTGTATAAATGAATGCAAGTTGGTTGGTCAAAGATCTTAACAAATCTTTTATTCTAACAGATATCCTTCAGAATGGATTCTTTCAGGTTCTCAAAGTCTACTGTGATATGCAAAGGCTTTATCTGGTTGCTTACACACTCTGAAGCACTATTTAAGTTCATAGTCCATAAGAAAGCTACAGACTTCCCAATAGCTGACCAGCTTTTGTTATTCATCCTTTGTTTTTCCACAAAATGTGATGGTTCCATACCATGGCTTCTGTTCCCTAAACATAATGACTGTCCCAAACTAAAATTCTCTTCCCTAAAACATAATATGTCTTTCTAACCACAAAAGAACAAATGGATATGATTGGTTCTACTGTAAAATCTACATTTTGCATCAGGTGACATCATCAATGACATAAAGACATCACATATCCCTAAATGTTGATTGATGGAAAAAATTATTTGTAAGACAGCACAGACAGTTTTGATTTTTCAAGCTTAGAACCTCTGTAATTTTCTGTCTCAGTGGGTGTGTAGGTGTCACAGTTGAGCTCAAAGATTGTTATGTGGCCCTAATCAAGCAGTAGTGCCTGGATGACAATAAGTTTTTGTCATTTGCATTGAACTAGTGTTTGAGTTGTATTGAGTGGACTGAAGAATACTGAGGCCTTACCACATTGATTATATTCACAGATTTTTTCTCAGTATGAAACTTTTATGACCATGAAAACTATAGATATGTGCAATGCCTCACATTTTAACACATCTATAAGGTTTCTCCAGTACAAATTTTTTCATTTGATGATTATATGTTAAGTACACTCAAAGTCTTTCTGTGTGAATTCTGTATGAATTCTTCCATGACTTTGAAGATGATTCTGATTAGTAAAAGTTTTACCACATTGATTATATTCATAAGATTTCTCTCCATTATGTGTTCTTCATGTCTTAGGAGATTTTATGTTCACAGCATTTCTCTTCAGTGTGTGTTCTTTTATGTATTTGTGGATTGTTATGCCTTGCAAAGGCTTTGGGACATTGGTTACATTCATAGGGTTTCACTCCAATATGTTTTCTTGTCTTGGAGATAACTGTTACATGGAAAGCCTTTATGATTTAGTTATATTCAGAGTTTTTCTCAGTATGCATTTTTTATGTATTAGAGATGACTGTGTTGTACAAAGATGAAACCACACTGTTTACATTCATAAGGTTTTTTATCTCCATTGTGTGTTATTTTATGTTTTCAGAGACTACTCTGAAATGGGTATATTCATGAGGTTTCTCTCAGTGTGTGTTCTTTTATGTTTTTGGAGACTACTATGACATTCAAAGGCTTTACCACATTTTTTACATTTATATGGTTTCTTTCCAGTATGGGTTCTTTTATGCATTAGGAGATGACTGTTACATGAAAATATTTTACCCCACTGGTTGCATTCATAAAGTTTCTCTCCAGTGTGTGTTCTTTTTATGTATTAGGAGATGACAGTTATATGTAAAGTTTTTATCACACTGATTACATTCATGTGGATTTTTTCCCAGTGTGTGATCTTTCATGCATTAGGAGAGAATTTAAAAATGCCTGTGTCTCTGAGCACTCTAGTGGTGATGGGGGAGGCAACTTCTCCATCATTTCTCTCTGGAATGGTTGATGGTTTCATCAGCAGAGCCTGCAGGGCTGGTGGCCCCCAGGGAGAGCCCATGATGGGGAGGCTCTGGCAGGGTGACTCCAGGAAGTGACCATGCTTCCTCAGCATTGTTCTGGGTGGAACTCAGAACCCCGGTTGCCAGGTAACAGGAGGCCAGCAGCAGCAACAGCAGCCTGGACAGACCAGCTGGTCCAGAGGAGCTGGAGAGATGAGTCTGTTCTGCTTCCAGACCTCCAGGGCTCAGGTCTCAGAGAAGACAGCGGTGGTCGCCTGTGCCGCTGCTGGAGACATGTGGTGCTCACCCTGACACGTTTCTGGCCTGTTCCCACTGGGAGACCAAGGTAACCAGGGCCACCCTGCAGCAGGGAAGCTTTCTGGTCCACCCCACCCCCCATCCACCATGGTCGCAGCCTGGGAGAGTGTTCCTGTTGGGACACTGAGGAACACTTTTCATGTCTGCTTCCCACTTAGGTGTAGGGAAAGGGGTCATTGGTGCCCCTCGGGGTTTGCACACTTAAAGCCTCCCTCCTGCCCTGGTCCTTCCTCATAGCGAAAGGGAGTGAGCCTTCCTGCATGGCATCCCCATGCTCAGCAATGATGGCATGGACTATGTGGAGCAGATGATTCCCTATTTGCCCACGGCTGTGCAGAGGGACGACAGGGTGCCCTCTGCTTCTTTCTGGCCCTTTATCCAAAGTTTGCCACCATCTGGATGGTTCTGGACCTGATCCTGAAAAGGCAGGAGAGCAGCAGGTTCCAGACCAGGGGGATCTAGCCAGCCCTCAGATCTCCTCCTGCTGTTTCCCAGGGCCCTGTGCCCTCACAGAACCAGACGTCTGAGTCCCAGCAGCCTGGGTCCCAGGCCTGACCCCTAAAAATGACATGGCCAAACATGGGCGATTGGGGCAGGGTGGGGCTCTAACAGGTGCCATTCACCTTCCCAGGAGTGTCACACACCACCCTTTCTCATGCCCTGAGCATCCTTTCCCCCTTTGTGTAAAGGATTCTGGACCCCATTTGCAGTGTTTGTTATGGATGGAGCCCCCCAGCACCCCCAAACCCCTCCCTGGGAAGATTCTAATAGTTCCTTCTAGATGTCTGGGTGGGTTGGGGACACAGGGCCTTAGGGGTGACACCCCCGTGGACTGTCACAGGTATAGATCCTTCAGGCCCGACCATGTGAGGAGGACCAGACAAAGACATGAGTGGGGGCTGGGGTGGAGGGGGTAGGTGAGGGAAGGGGCTTTTGGGGCCAGGGTGGAGGGGCCAATTTTGGCCAGGAGCCTCACCTTGGGGGTTCTCTCCCTAGGGACTGTCCCCAGGACCTCACCTGCTGGTAGAGGACAGAGGTTTCCCACCCCTCCTGGGTTTTGAGCAGCAGAGGGAGGGACAGGAGAAGGAAGGGCCCTGGGGATACCCATGCCCCCCCCCTGCAGCCCAGAAGCAAGGCCAGGCTCCCGACCCCATGTCCCTCTGCCCTGCTCTCCCACACAGGCCATCTTCTCATTCTTGTCCCAGTGGCTGCAGAAATTCCCCAGGATTTCTGTGGGGCCCCGGACCTGACCATCATGAGGCAGGCTGCTGGACTATGCCAGGATCCATGTGCCCACTGCAGAGTTGGACTGCCAATCTGGGGAGATCCTCTGGCAATGGATAAGCCCTGAGGATAAGCTGCAAGCCCGAGGAGGAGGAGGAGGAGGAGGAGGAGGAGGAGGAGGAGGACCCGGGGGGCGCCTGGTGAGGCAGCAGCTGATTCCAACCCCCTGGTCCCACAGGAAAGTCCTGAAAGCTCTGGCCAAGAGCAGCAGAGGAGGAAGACTGTCAAATTGACTGTCCTGCAGGTAGGAGAGGGGACTGTGCCTTCCCTGGCATGGAGAGGCCATCTTGGGTTAGCTCACCCCATTCTGGGTGCCTTCAGGCTGCTCCCTATCCCAGATGATGGCTCACCCCTTTCTTTGCTCAGATCCTGGGCTACTTGGGGCCTCAACTGCAGAGCTGCCCATGCAAGACACCTTGGTGGCACAGGAGAAAACTGAGACCTGGTTTTGGGGACAGATGCTAAGCCCCAAGAGGATGCTGAGCTCCTGGATCCCATGGCTGCAGGATCCCCAGTCTTGCCAGAAGCTGGACCAGTGCAACCTCTGGCTTTAGCATCAGAGGATGCACAGGCCCTTGTGGACTTGGCAGATGAGCTACTGTTTCTCTCCACTGTGGTGCACTTGGGGGCACCTGATCCCCTGTCCCCGCTGCCCAAGGTAGACATATAGTTGGTACAATTGCTGGCTGAGCTGCACCCAGCGCCTGCTCCCCTTAGAGAAAAGATTCCCTTAATTTTGTATATTTTTAAATTGCTGTTTTTCACTGTTGTGTTATTGTTGTTGGTTTCATATTATTATTAAAAAGGTGTTGCTTACTCAACTTAAGTGATGTATTCAGAGATGGGGCCTCCCCATCTGCCCACAGTGGTGGAGCCATTCCTGGGCTGTGTCCTGATGAGCCAAGGGGTATGGAGCCTGTTTTTGTCGAGAGTTTCCTGCAGGTTGGGCATGTGCATCCATCTATAGAAGATGCTGCCAGGTGTGTAGTTGGTGCCCAGGGGGTCTACTGGGATAGATTGAGCCCCAGAAAAAAAAGCCAACAGGGCCAGTGCACTTGACAGCAGACTTTTGGGGCCACAGCTGGGCCTAGAGCTAGGCTCTGAGGACAGGACCAGGACCAGGACCAGGAACAGTACCAGGACCCAGCTCTGTGGACACTATCCCTGAGGGGGGAAAAAACCTATAATTTGAGATATAGAGTACATTTTGGGGGATCATTTAAATACATGATATTTCTACATAGCACATGCCTGTTTTAGAACTCAATCTTTGGAGCTGGGCATGGTGGCACACACCTGTAATCCCAGCACTCAGGGAAGAAGAGGACTTGAATTTGAGGCCAGCCAGGTCTACAAAGTGAGTCTAGGACAGCCAAGACTACACAAAAAAATTCTGTCTAAAAAACAAACAAATGAATGAATGAACAAACACAAAAGAGAACTCACTGTGTGGACCAAGCTGACCACAATCTCAGAAAGATTAGGTTGCCATGGACTCCCAGGTCTAGGATGACAGGGATGCACCTCTGAGCAAAGCTAAGATATTTTTAATGACTTATTCTTGAATCAAGGAATGAAAGGATAAAAAAATAAGATGTACAAAGGTAACATTTTTTTTTTTAATGAACAGTAATAAGTCTTCAAATTCTATATTTATTTACAATTGCAAAATCATTTCTGATGCTGTCAGTAAGTGGGTTTTCTCCTTTGCTTTAATTTCATCCATTGAAAAATGTTTGAGTATGTATGTGCCAGTGAGAGGACAACTTATTGCTGTTTACTATCTGTTTACATCCCATATATGAGTTTTTGACATGAAACCCAAAGAGTCTTTTGACCAGTGAAAAAACTGGCCCTTATTTAGGTTTAAAAATGATTTATGTATGTGCTGGTGTGTGAATTTGTATATACAAAGGCCCAAGTATAGAAATATTAGAAAAATTCTATAGGAGTAATATTGGCTACCCAGAAATTGAGCTCAAATCATCAGGCTTAGAAACAACCAACTATTCCCACTGAGACAATTCTCTGACATTCACTTGTAGATCTGAGACAGTGTTATGAGCAAGTCTTTACTCCTAAGAATGAACTAACACATTCCAAAAAAACAGACAGCATTATATCATTTTAATTTGGAAATAGTATTTATTATTCAAATTATTTCATGTTCTTCCATTTTTATATGACAATAGGTTTATAATCTGGATAGAAGACAATATTTTACTGATGTAATATTTCAATTAAGTTTATTTGAGTATCAATGAACTCAGTGGGGAATGTCTGTGGTAAGCAAAACTGGCAACATGACTTTGAACATCATATAAAAATGACCAAAATAAACCCCACAAAGCTGTCACCAAGTCTTCACACATCTGTCATGGCCTAAGAACCCATAGTAACATTACACACACACAACATGCTTTTTTTTTTTAAATAAATATCATTGCTGTTACATTATTTAGCACCCTAGATAATTCTCTCAGAAGGCAGTACTTCAACAATAGGTGCCATATAGTAACTAATGGGAACATGAAGAAGAATGGAAATTCAAACTACATACATACATATATAGATATATATATATACATACAGTCAGTCATACATTCATACACACTATTAAGCATTTTAACATTAATGTTGGTAAAAATAGAACACATTGGGGAACATCTTCCACCCTTGGACGTGTACTCAGATGGCTGACACATGATAATCAAGATTTCAAATGCAGTTTTGCCTAATTACTGACAACCAAATCAGGCTTGAAAACAAACATCTTAAAGGAATTTTTGAAAATGAAAAACAAAAGCACCACACTTTCTCAGAGGCCCTTCATTAAAAAGCATGATCACACTCTACCTGATATTAATAAGCAATGGATCACATAGATGATGGGAATCCCATTCTATACTTTGCAGCAGAAAAAAATACCTATCACCAAGTAGAAATGCATTAGATCAACAACAGCCACAGAAAGAATATCAGAAAGACCTAATAAGCTTCTGTGATTGTATTTGATACACATACAGCAAACTTCAATACCTACACCAATGTTTCAAAATAGAACACAAACCACAATTGGTGACCTCCTCCATTGCATTATAAGTGAACATGAGAAATAATTTACTTCCTCCAAAGCTATGATGAAAAACAGATAAAAATGTTTCTTTTCGTGATTAGATTCTTAGGGTGTACAGATTTTAGTTTGTTTATCCTGTATTATATGTCTAATACCCACTTATGAGTGAGTATATACCTTGTGTGTCTTTATGCTCCTGGGATACCTCACTCAGGATGATCTTTTCTAGAATCCACCATTTGCCTGCCAATTTCACGATTTTCTTATTTTTAAATGCTGAGTAGTATTCCCTTGTGTAAATGTACCACAATTTCTGTAACTATTCCTCAACTGAGGGGCATCTGGGTTGTTTCCAGCTCTGGCTATTACAAATAAAGCAGCTACAAACATGGTTGAGTAAACGTCCTTGTTGTATACTTGAGCATATTTTGGACATGTGCTGGATCTTGAGATAGCACTATTCCTAATTTTCTGAGAAAGTGCCAGATTGATTTCCAAAGTGGTTGTACAAGTTTACATTCCCACCAGCAGTGGAGGAGTGTTCCCCTTTCTGCACATTCTCTCCAGCATATGTTGTCACTTGAGTTTTTTATCTTATCCATTCTGATAGGTGTAATGAGAAATCTTGGGGTCATTTTGATTTGCATTTTCCTCTGATAACTAAGAAAGACTTTTGAGGGGACAGAAGTTCTACAAGGAGAGCAACAGATGAAAAAAATACTGGGCACAGGGGTCTTTTCTGAGACTGATACTCCAACTGAGGAACATGCATGGAAATAACCTAGAACCCCTACAACCCCTTCCCAGATGTAGTCCATGGCATCTCAGTCTCCAACTGAGATCACTAGTAATGTGAACAGGAACTGTCTCTGACCTGAACTCAGTGGCTGGCTCTTTGATCACCTCCCCCTCAGGGGGGTGCAGCCTTATGGCCACAGAGTAAGATAATGCAGCCAGTCCTGATGAGACCTGATAGGCTATGGTCAAATGAAAGGGAAGGACAACCTCCCTATCAGTGGACTTGGGGGTGGGAATGGGAGGAAGTTTGGAAGGATGGTAAAAGAGAGGAAGAAGGATGGGGCTACAGTGTGGATACAATGTGAATAAACTGTAATTTATAAAACCATTAATAAATTTTTAAAAAGTGAAAAAAAGAAACTATCTTTCATTATTAGAATGTTTTTTTTTGTTTTTTTTTTTTTTTTTTTACATCCCAGGATTTTTTTTTTTTTTTTTTTTTTTAGAGATTCTGTGTATGGCCTTGACTGACTTGTCATGTTTTCTAGACCAGGCAGGCCTTGAACTAACACAGATCCATCTCCCTCTGCCAGTCATAGTGCTGGTATTAGAGGAATTTGCCAACAGTCCAGGCTTTGATTTTTTTTTTTTTTAATTTTAATTTAATTTAATTTAATGTGTTTTAATTTTGAGTCATGGTGTCTCAGTGCATCGTTGCCAGTCCAGGACTCTCTTTGTAAACCAAGATGACTTTGAACTCACATAGACCCACCTTCATCTGCCTCCAAAGTGCTGGGACTAAGGATGTGTGCCACCATGCCTGGCAAGACTTTCTTATAGCGTAGGCACACTACGTGATTTCAGACATATCTAGTAGTGCAGGTGCAAAGGAACCTGTTTTTTTTAGACAAGGTTTCTCTCTGTAGCTGTGCTTTTTTTGGAATTGTTTTGTGGACTAGGGTGATATTGAACTCACACAGCAGCATGCTTGTGTCTCCTGGAGAGATGGGATTAGAGACATGTGCCACCATACCTGGCTCAGATTTTTTGTTTTAATCTTATTTTTGTTTTGTTTTTTAAGACCGAGTTTCATTGTGTAGGCCTGTCTATCCTGGACTCTCTTTGTCAACCAGACAGACATTGAAGTCACAGAGATTGGTCTGTGTTTGCCTCTCATGTGCCTGGATTAAAGGCTTGTGCAAGCACACCTGGCAGGACCTTAGACATTTAAGGATTTGTTTAAGAGAGGGATTCATATATCCTAATCTTTTTATAAGGTTTCTGAGTATTATTATGAGGGTGTGTGTGTGTGTATTATCATTGTGTGTGTGTGTGTGTGTGTGTGGGTGCATAGATGTTAAATCAGTCATTGCTGCCTTCCTCATAGTCCTTCTCAGAGCAGAGCTTTTATTCTCGTGACTAAGAAATTTTATTTTATATTTTTAGAAAAAATATCTCTTAGCCTTCCTGTTTGTGTGAGGGTGTGATATACCCTGGATCTGGATTCACAGATAGTGGTAGGTGTTAGGGATTGAACCTAGGTTCACCTCAAAGAGTAGACACTGCTTTATCCACTGTTCATTATGTAATTTTAAAATTATAGTATTAATCACTGTCAAACAAAATGATACAATTCATCAGATAGTGAAATTTTTGGAGTGAATAAAACTCAGAGACGCTCCTCCCACTGCCTGTAGGAATGCTGGGACGACAGGCATGTGCCGCCTCATACATATCTGTGTCTGACTCCCAATGACGTAATTAAAGGAGACCCAAGGACTCTTTCTCCAGCTACCAGGGCCTGGGCCTTTTTACTGTAGTAGCAGGAGCAGCAGAAGCAGAAACAGCAGCTAAGTGTGTTAACTTCCGGGACAGGGGGCGGGGCGGTGACATCACAAAGCTTCTGACCAATCGTGATGCCAGGGTCAGTATGGCGTGGCAGGGAGATTTACATACACCCAGACCAGGGGAAAGGCTGTGTGGGCTCTGGGATGACGTTATGACACAGCAGCCATCAGCATAATGAAGAGGATCAATGGGCCTACTGTCAGGCTACTCGCCTAACCACCCGAGAGTTAAGCCCAGGAACGCCAACACGTGATGGTGGGTACAGCACGCGGGATGTTCTGGGATTTGTAGGCGGTACCCTGGCAACGGTGTATGCGGGAGAAGGGGAGAGAGGCCAATGCTTGACTGCAAGCAATCCCAGTAGGCATCGCGCGCCTGTACGCCATTTTTTGTACTTCTCAGATTCAATCCCAGAAGACCTTGCTCCGAAGCCATGTTTGTAGTTCTCAGGCAGGTGGGTCTCTGCTGCGATGCATCTTGGGACTGTTGGTATTTCACTGACCAGCGCGCTCTCCAAGTGGGAAACCAATGATAATGGTCGGTCTGTGACTAGAAGCTTTGTGTTTACAAACCCGTGTCCGAGGCCAGGGCAGATGGGAAATCAAAGCTGGAATGGCTCAGAGCCTCCAAGCCCTGAAGTCTCTGCTCTCTGCAGGGCAGATTCAGGAATCAAAGCCGGAAGGGGCGGGACTTCTGTAATAGGTATCTTATCTTTGCGGGTTTTCCCAGGACAGCATCCTTCCTATTCAAGCTCTTCACCAGAACTCCAGAAGAAGGAGCCCGCTGGGTTCCCTAGCCACCGCCGCCTGCCTGGAGTCCCCTAGCGGCTTGTGAGTGGAGCCGACTGCAGGCAGGGGATGGCTGGAAGAGAGAGAGAGGCACAAGTCTCAGCTCCCAACCCTCCAGCTTGCATCCTGGGGAGATGGGTTTAACCCTCCTGGGTGTGAGGTTGTGCACGACCATGTACAGGGTGTTCTGGCGCCCTCTGCTGGCTTGCAGGTGCACAAGCAGGCAGGACACTAAATAATGTTTAGGGTGCTGGGGGCTGAGTAGTTAAGGTGCTCTGTGCTTAGTGGCTAGGGTGCTGGGGACTAAGTACACAAAGATCTGGCCACATCTGCTGGCCTGAACCATACACATTTGGGCAAAGAGAAAAAAGTAAGAGGTGGAGAAGGAAGAAAAGAGAAAGGAAGGAAAGAAAGACAAATGTCTGTGTGGGTTTTACAGAAAAATTCCCAGCTAATTAAAATGTGGGTACTATTCGGTGTTGATTTGCTGAACTTCAACCAACATACACAGGAAAATGTGCAGGTTTCTATACTGATATTAATAATTGATGTTTTTTCACATGGCAAATAAACTATCTTAGCAGAAGGAAGGTGTGGAACATGGCAAAGCAACACATTATATTTAGAGTCTGTATCAAATAAGAATGATTTGATGAACGTTTTCAGAGGAAGCTTCTCATATTCAAAGACAAGAACTATCCCTGGCTTAATGAATTTTCTCTAGTCACCTACACCCTCCCAGTACCCAGGAGATTCTTACTTCCATAAATTCCAGATTGACAATTTTGATTGCTCACCTCCTGCTTTGCTGTGTGGAAATAATAAACCATACCCAGGAAATATTTCTATAAAGATTAAACTGGAAAAAAATGATGTGATGACCATTTCTGAGCCTAGCTATTCCATATGGTGTGCAGTGTATGCAGTGGTGCTTGCCCTCTATAAAATGCTGTTGAGCAAAACAGAAATGAGATCTGAAGAAGATACAAATACCGACTGACTTTAACCATGGCAGGGGAGCATTACTTGTAGGCCAGGGAAGCGTTGGGATCTTACATCATTGGTAAGTAATTTATGTGGTGAAGCCAATAAAACATTTTCATCTCATAATTAAAAGTATAAGTTAAAATGGAAAAGGGTTCTGTCACAGAGTATGTACGTATGTCTGTAATTTTCTTACATGATTTTTTTTTACATTTTAATGTCTAGTTGAATGAAGACTGTTAAATGATTCTCTGCTTTCCTCAGTGCATGTTGTAGTGTGTTAGATCAAGATTGATGCGGTTGACATGAAATTAAAGAACGAAGACAGTTTCTGGCTTTAGTCCAGCCTCTGAGGTTTCATTCAGTAATTGTGTATGCCCACAATTATTCTTGAGCATGGGGTAGATTTGAGCAAGCATTTCCAGTCTTGAGGTATTTTCTTTAGTGCCTGTCTTTGTGAGGGTTTCTATTGCTCTGATCAAATACTGTGTGTGTGTGTTCGTAAAATAACAATAAAATAAACACCATAGTTTTGCAAAAGAGCAATGAGTGGTGTGTGGGAATGTTTGGAAAGAGGAATGAGGAGAGGATAATGATGAAATTATGCTTGAAATTACATCATAATTGGAAAATAAAAGAAATAATAAAAATAGTAAATAAAATAACTATCATTGATGTATTAAACGTTCCTTGAAGGCAGCAAAATTCTCATTGAAATTTTGTCTAGCATCTTTGCCACTTTTTTAGTAAAATCGAGTCTCGTACTACTGACCTTTGTCTGAAAGATATTTATAAATTTCCATGATTTTGTTGGTTTTTTTTTTAGTGTTTCCTTAGATTTTTTTAAATTTGATTATTATAGGTTACTTTCATTTCTCTGTTTACCTATAACCTAACTACAGTCACTTAGAACATTTAGTTTTCCTATAAAAGGAAATGTTGTTCAGCCCTGAAAACATACATATAGCATTATAAAAACATGCAGTTTATATTTCAAAGTACATGTGTATATAACACATGAAATAACAATGACGAAAGAAGCCATAAATTTGAAGGTGAGCCAGAGGCGGGGGGGAGTATGGGAAAGGCCTGGAGGGAGAAGAGGGAAGGAAGAAATTTTGTAATGAAATTATTGCCTCAAAACAGTTTATAATTGTAATATCCAGAAGTGAATACCCAGGGTGAAAAGACTGAGACTGATGAATTCAAGGTCAGGGACTGATATTTGTATCTTTCTGTATACCTAAACTTAATCTGTTTAGGCATCTTGATGAGGAAGTCAAAGGTTTTATTTATGTGTGAATCCCCAATTCCCAGACTTGGAGCCTGGTGCTTTACCATCTGAGCTACTGAAGGCTTTCTGGTCTCTCTGCCACAAAAATCACTATTTAAATACTTTCTGTTACTTAACAACAGGAGGTCTGAATTAGACTGACAAAGAGCTCCAGGCTTGTTTACTCAGAGACTTTGTTCAGGCCTCTAGGGGTTCAGTGACAATCCTCTGTCCTCTCTCTGGGGCAGGGTCCCTGGGATGGTGGAGGTTTAGGGGCCCATTAACCCTCTGCAAATGAAAATGGAGAGAAAAGAAAGGATAAGGTCGCATCCACTGAAAAAAGTGGATGAAACAAGAAATTTTACCAACGCATTCCAACAAGCTTACATATGATGATGATGTTGATGTCAGCTAGCATCTCCTCTGCAGAAACTGCAGCATGTTCAGGGTGCCCTTGGGGAAAACATCTTCCCTGACCAGCTGTAATGGCTGGTTCACACATACATCCACACATATACGCAAATGATCAGACATATGAAGCTGTACATATTTATGCACCTATTTCATGGATGTTACAAAAGGAGCACCTTACAGCCAGAGAATTGACATATTCTCATGTAACATCTATAAAACACAGATATATTTCATGCAAACACATCGATATACATATTCACATATTTACAACTTATTCATGAGGCAAATTCCAGTAGGCTTCAACCTGGTTTATTGTCTGGTCATAGCTTTTATATTTCTGATACAAAAGAATTACTTGTCACAGATAATGATGAATTTGAAAATGCAACGCAGTTCAGAATGACAAAGGAGACAAGAATTAGAGGCTAACAGGGCAAGAAAGACCCCCGCTCACCCTAAGTTGAACATAGCTAATGCCATTTTGTGGTATACCATTGTTTTGAGAAACTCTGAAGGCTAGGCTAGGGGAACTGGAAAATAACTGAGAAACCCAGCTGTGCTGGCTGTGCCAGTTGGGATATCAGGTTACATGTATTTACATTAAAACTAAAAATTGTGTATGTTTGTATTGATTATACAAGTTTGTAGCGAGTTCAGAATGACAAAGGGAGACAAGAATTAGAGGTTAACAGGGTACAAGAAGATACATGCCTGTTCAATTAGGACTTAACTAGCTACATATTCTCCAGCTATCTCTTATTTTATAGTGAGTTCAGGACAGAAATTTTATCTGTCTTTCATTCCAAGATACAAAGTGAATTTAGACTGACAGTATTTTATGCCATAAGCTGACAAGACATAAGGAATTACAGTGAAACAATTTGTATATCTTGACATTAAGTTTTGTATTTAATTTAGACATTTTTGGTAGCCCCATTATAATTTGCATTTTGGGAAGAATAAAGTTGCCTATATTTGTGGTATATACAAGAATTAGTGGAGCCATTCCTCGAGTGAGAGCTTATCTGAAGTAACAAATCTGTCTCAAACCCTTTTCTTAGTGAGGTATCTGGAGATCCACAAAAGTATTTATTGCAGCCATAAAACTGTAAAATTGTTTTAGAAGTTCTAAAACAAGTTACCTTCTAAAATTGTTTTAATCAAATCAGGAATTACATGATCAGGAATTAATTCATCTGAACAGCAGTGAATCTTCAAAAAGATCCGATAGTTTATTGAATCTTAGTGGGTAAAAACCCAGAAAGTGAGTGTTCACATAAAACCAGAATTTTTTATAATATTTTACTTTTATTAATTACAGTTTGTTCCCTTTGTATCCCACCTGTAGCTCTCTCTCTCTTCCCCTTCCAATCTCACCCTCCTTCCCTCTTCTCCACCCATGCCCCTCCCCCAGTCCATTGATACGGGAGGTCACTCCCCTTCCATCTGATCCTAGTCTATCAGGTCTCATCAGGAGTGGCTGTATTGTCTTCTTCTGTAGGCTTCTGTCTTCTTCTGTAAGGCTGCTCCCTTCTGAGGGGGAAGTGTTCAAAGAGCAGGCCAATCAGTTTATGTCAGAGACAGTACCTATTCCCATTACTATGGAACCCACTTGGACACTGAGTTGCCATGGGCTACATCTGTGCAGGGAACTTTTGAAGAGACACAGTAGCACAGAATAAAGGGTTGTCAGAGTCTGGAAGCAATTCTAGGGTATGTTGAGGTACAGACCTTGCAAAATACCAGCTCTCCAGTCCAGAAAGCCAACATGCCTATTGAACTTCCCCACATGAATGGCTCTTAGTATATACTCTCAAAAATTAAATAAATAAATAAAAGTCTCATAAAAGAATTTTGGGCTAAGTAAGCACTGCAAAGGGAGAGCATACTAAATTATTCTTTCAGCTCCTCATTTTTAGAAAGACAGGGACTATATTTTTTCCTTTCTTTTCCATGAAATTTTATTTAATCCCATCAACCAAAGATATAAGCAAAGAAACATTAATGATTTTATTTATTCTTTTAATATTTCTTCTGTTTATCAGTCATGATATAATTTCATTATTACACCTACTCTTTCTTTCTTCCAGACACTCCCATACACATATTTTTCCAGTGTAACTGTAGCTTTTATGAGGAAATGAAATCTTATATCCAAATACCTGATCCTCGGTCTCTTAAACGTTTGTACTCCCTCCCTCTCAATTACAAAAAAAAAAAAAAAAAATAAAGTTGCTGGACGAAGATCATGCTTATCTGTGAGTATAAAGATATATGTATAAAGGATGAGGTTAGGAATTGTGTAGGTTAGTTACTGCCAAGGTATGCATGCCACTACTTCATCCTTATGGTTATCAAGTGATGCTGATCATTCTTGTGGTTCATAGGCATCATAGCAAGGTAGGACTGTTGCTTATTTCCTCTTTTGGAACTGTGCATAAGACCTTCTGATACATGAATGCTATTCTTCCGGGAGGGTGTGTTCAAGACAGTTTCAGCTCAGATGTCTCTGAGCTAGTGTGTGAAGTGCTGCAATAGGGATATCCCTTCCAAGTTTGGGACAAAAAGGGAAATAGCAGTAGCATATAATGTTTGAGGAATCTGAGACAATCCCCACCAATAACACAAAAATAGACTTCTCATGCCTGGTGTTGGGAGTTTTTGTTAGGTGGAGGGACCGTTGTCATTAAAGATGGCAAATTTTCATTTAAACTAAATTTTAGTTTTATACAACAGCTTACATGGATTATAAATGTTTTAGGTAGATAGATACTAGTATGATTCCATATTACTTTTTCAGACATCTTTATTGTTATTTTACCACCCTCCCTTTAGTATTTCTCTCAGTCTCACCTCCATAATTATTATAACACCTCTTGTTTTCCCATTTTCTCTTTGAAATCACTTGTAACCTTCTACATCATACTGCCCCCACAATAACTCCATTTCACCTTGGAAATAATCCCTTTTCCATTTCAGGTTTTTGCAATTACTGCCAGATATGGACTCACATTTCAGTGCATAAATACTCAGTTTTGAGCTAGGAAGCATAGAAGAGAGAAAATGTGAAGTTTGTTTTTCTGTGCTTGGATTACCTCAGATAACATGTTTTTTTTTTTTTTTTTTTTTTTTTTTTTTTTTTTTTCTAGTTCCACCCATTTACCTGAAAATTTTATTTTTAAACTACTGAATAGTAATTCATTTTAAAATCAGGAACGAATGAACCAATATTTAGTTCATTTTTCAGGGTATAATATAATTACATAATTTTCTGTTTTCTCTTTCTTCCCTCTAAACCTTCCCAAACACCCCTCCTCTTTCTCTTTTTTTATTAATTCATATTATGTGCATATATGTATGATGTAGACTTCTACACCATAAGTTGCAAAGCTTAATAGTGTGATTTCTATGCATGTTTTCAGGGCTGATTGTTTGGGGTTAGATGACTGATTTTATGTTCTTTCCTGGGAAGAATATTTAACCCACTCTCAGCCTTTCTTAGTTCACTGTAGATTTTTGCATAGTATTGAGGCCAATGGTTTGTTTCTGGAGGAAATTTGCATGTCTATTAGCATTTTCCAACTTTCAGTTCAAGGTTATGCAGGTATATTGGTAATTTTTTTTTTTTATTTTTTTTTATCTTGGTAATTCTTAGGGCTGTAGCTTCTGGTATTATTAGGAGACACATTACCAGAACATACTTCTGATGCTATGCCTTATATATTTTCTTTTACCACCTGTTCTGCATCATCTCTGAGCCTTAGATCTGAGAATTGTTTTGTAGATGTATCAGGTGTGACTGTTCTCTAGAATTTTGCCTTATGATTGGTTGTGGATTTCAGTGACAATTGTTGTTGCCAAGAAAAGCTTCTTTGGTCAGTGGTGAAGTATACGTAACTGTGTGCATTATTAAAAATATTTGGGTTGCATCATGTTTATATTCATGCATCGACATACATGTATTGTAAGGATTTTATATAGATGATTCACAGTGTAATTGCTTAAACTCTTATACATATTTACTGTTATTTCATTCACTTCCTTATTTTATATTTATCCACCTTCATATTTAGAATAACTCCCACACATTATTCCAATCAGATGACCTTTTCCCTGCCATTGTACTGCTTGCTCACCATGTTTTCTTATATCTACAGTTATTCCATGGTCAATACACAAATCTGAACATTTGGAGTTAGATTCCCCAGAGTAGAGAATGAGATATATTTGTCTTCTGGATATGGATTACCTTAATTATAATTTTTCTACCTACATCTATTATGTGTATGAAATTTTTATTATCCATTTATTATGTTAAAGATATTTATGAGTTTCCATTTCTTATCTATTGTGAATAGAATAGCAATGAAGGTGACTGAGAGCATATTTCTAGAGTGGGATAGCGAGTCATTTTTCCATATGTCTAGGAAAAGAGAGTATAATCAGGTAGTAGATTTAATTTTTACTTATAGAAAATTTTCTACACTGATATCTGGAATGTCTCAACCTGTTTAAAAGCCCTCCCCTTTCTAGAGAATGATTTTCTTGCCTGTTCTATAAAAGAACCCCAAATACCACACAAAGCCCTGCTATATTCCCTAAAAAAACAGAGAACAAGTAATTAGTTCATGTACTCTTTATCTCAGTTATTATCATGTAATTGCATTTTGAATATGTATAGTTTCTACAAATTAATAATTAATTTGCATAACTTACTAAAATGTGTTTTTAGCAGCAGCTTCTTTTCTGAAATAGAATGTCTGTGATTGTTCTACAAAGTGAGGGACTCTTATTTTTGTTTAAAAATACATTTCAGAAAAAGTTACTTAAAAGTGGTTAAATAATTTAATTTCTGTATACTAATGGAGTTTATTAGAAAACTAGTGTATCAATTTTTATTTGCTATTTTTTTGTTTTTAATACATCTCAAAGAGTTTTTATCAGGTCTTAAGAGAATAATGTAGCACTTTGGGAAAAAGATGCATCCCAGCAGCCCTGCACTGGAGGCCAAGATGGAGAAAACCTCCACAGCTACCATGGCTTTGCCCTTGGTGCTCTGGTAGACGGGGATGAAGGTGACCCAGACACTGCAAAACACCAGCATGCTGAATGTCAGGAACTTAGCCTCATTGAATGTGTCAGGCAGGTTCCTCACCAGAAATGCCATAGTGAAGCTCCCTAGAGCTAGGGTCCCCAAGTAAGCCAACACACAGTAGAAAGATGTAACTGAACCCTTGTTGCATAAAATGATGACATGAGAATGTTCAGAGTGTACATCTGTGTCAATATAGGGAGGTGAAGTTCCCAGCCAGACTCCAGAGAGAATAAGTTGGATCAGGACACAGATGGGGATAACAGCATTATACACACCTGAGACAAACAATCTTCTCATTGTTCTCCCAGGTTTCATGACTCTAAAGGCCAGAATTACAGTTAGAGTTTTTGCCAAAACAGTGGAAATAGCCAAGGTGAAGACAAGTACAAATGTTATTTGTTGCAGTATGCAAGAGGCTGTGTTTGGGCGTCCAATGAAGAGAAAGGAACAGAGGAAGCAGAAGAGGATGGAGATGAGCAGAATGTAGCTGAGAGTTCTGTTATTGGCCTTAACAATGGGTGATTCTCGGTGTTTGAGAAAGATCCCCAAAACTGCAGTTGTGCTAACAGAGCAGAACAGGGCTGTGCAGGCCAGAGCCATGCCCAGAGGATCCTCAAAGGACAAGAAGGTCACTGTCTTGGGCAGGCACTGGATTCTCCCAGGGTTTGGGTACTGTTGACTTGAGCAAGATATGCACTCCTGCTGATCTGTTGGAAAGAAGTGAATCAACATTTCAGCTAATGCAATTATTTAGTCATTGCACATTTAATTCATGAGAGTGCTTTCCAATGAAGCCTTGCATATTCTGCTTCCTGATACTGCCAAGATCATGAACTCTATAATTTCCATTTCTACTGTTTATCTTGTTTACTTAATAATAATCTTTCTGCTTAACAATTTATCACTGTTTCTCTAGGGCATTGAAATCTATATTACTCATATTCAGATGAAGTAAAACTGTCAAGTAATCCTTCAAATGTTTTTTTTTTTTTTTTTTTAATACGTTGAGTTTCTAACTACATATATATTTTGATGTATTTTGAACAAAAATACATTTTCTTGTTTCCACCATCATGGGCTCTTCTCATTTTTCTTGTTTCTCACAGTTTCAGTGAATATTTTTTACCCACATTTATATAATTTTTCTCGGGGAACATGGAATAAGTTAGATACCACCTCCATGACCTATGGATCAATTCTGATTTGGTAGTAAATACACAACAGTTGCATCAACAATTGCAGCTATAGGGTCAGATCAACTGCTGTGGAAGTTGCCCATAAATATCTATAGTTTTGACATCCTTTGACTCAGGACAGGACCCTTTGTCTTTCATCATTAATTTCAGACTAATCTTGGGAATTGTTCTAATCTTCATTCTTGTTGTTTTAGTCATCTTTTGAAGAATAAAAAATGCCCTACATGTCACACAATAGGTTTATACATGTTAATCATCAAATCAGATAAGGGGAAATTCAGAGCCATATTCCATGAAATGGTGAGGCTGATGAAGCCACCTCAGCTGCTTGACGAAATTCCAGCAAAGCTGAGCAGAATGTTACAATCACTGTTTTTCTATCTCTTTTTTTTTTTTTTTTTTTTTTTTTTTTCTGTATGTTGCATTACTGGCGACTTTCTGCACTGATTCATTTTCTGTTTTTGTTTTGTTTTGTTTTCACAGAAAAGTTATGTTTTAGTCTTTTTATGGAAATCCTATACTTAACTATACCTTCCTACAGTTTGGAAACCTTTATGCCATGGAGATCATTAAGCACAGATAAGCAGATAGAAAGATGAGGCCAATATTTCAGGAATTTTCTTGGGGTATCTGCCTGTAAACAGTATATTTCAGGTTTAGCAGAGACAATATGCAAACCACAGCAGGCCAGGATATTCGATTATAGATTTAAGACATCCTTTTATTATAGGCTTAGAGCTCCTTGAAAATGTAGTTTAAAGATAAGAGGCCATAGATAGTACACTCCTGATGGAATAAAATTCAGTTAATATGATAGATTGACTAAAATAAAAATTTCCTACTTCATAGCATAGATGATGATACATATAATAAAGGGAGTTATTAGTATTTGCTATTCATAAAAAGATCAGTTCAGGTATTATCTGTTTATATGGACTGTGGTCATACTGAAAACACTGCCAGCCTAAAAGCAGGCTTTCATATATTAAATGTGTTTTCTTGAAGGAGGCATTCTTTAGATTCCTTAATTTAGAGTTATAGGGGTAATAATAATAATTAAATCTGTTCTGTTTGTATTTTTTTAATGTAACTGAATTTGTAACCCTGGGTATGTGATGAAAAAAATTAAACACCCACTCTGTATCACTTGTATAATCATTAGACTGTGCTGTGAAACTTGTATAAATAAACAAGAGCCTTGTTGATAGTAAGTTAGAGCCACAGAAAGTCCTGAATTTTAGAGTTGGCAGTGAGATTCCCCTGACTACTCTAACTAACTCACTCCCTTCCCTCATAGTCCCCTCATCTGCTCTGTGGAGCAACCTATATGTAAAGATCCTCCAACTCTCCTTTCCCTGCTGAGGGTGGCCCCACAGAAAGGCTCCTGATACAATCTCAGTAATGAACTGCTAGCAAGAGAGCATGCATGAAACAGATCTTGGCTCTCTGCAAATATGTAACAGTTGTTCTACTTGGTCTTCATGGGGAACACCTTACAGCAAGACCAAGGCAATCTCTATCTTTTTTGCCTGCCATTGGATCCCTTTCCCATAATTATACTGCCTTGTGTAACCTCAATAGCAGAAACTGTGTATAATCTTATTGCAACTTTATATGCCAAGGCTGGTTGATATCCATTGGAGGCTTCCTTTTTTTTTTCATAAATAAAGGGAGGAATGGCACATGGGTCGGGCGGCAAGGTTAGAAGGAAAGACTGGGAGGAGAGGTGTGAGCAGATGCTGCACTATTACATAAACAAATTAAATAATATATTTAAACAGAAATAAAACGTTTGTAATAGAAATCAATGAAATAGAAACAAAGAAAACAATACACAGAATTAACCAAAGGAAGAGCTACCTCTTTCTGAAGATAAACAAAATTAACAGATCCTTGTTTCAAGTAAATCAAAGAAAGAAATAGAGGACTCACAGAATCAGAAATAACAGAAAAATATTAATACAGAAACCAAAGAAATTCAGAATATTCAAAGGAAACATTAAAAAATACTGTATTCCAGTAAGCGTACAAATGCACATGAAATGGATAAGTTATAGATATACTGAAACAATCATGATTCAAACATGAATTCAACAATAATTCAACAACCAAATAGACCTAAACAGACCCATGGGGAAATTGAAAAGCTCATAAAAAGGCTTCCACCATAAAAGAAAGGAAGGATGAAAGATAACAAAAGGAGAATCCAAGATGGTGGAGACCAGTGTGCACCGCATATGAGGGGCAGATGATCTCAGTCTGAGACCAGTGAGTGGACAAGTGGATAGATTCAGAGCATCATGCTTTGTGCTTCCTCTTCTGGACAGGACATTCAGGAATTGGAGTCGATCATATTCAGGCCCTCTGTGGCCATTTCACAGATCCAGGAGTAGCAGATATTGGGACACCTGCCCTTCCACATACTGTAGTGAGTTTGGACTCCCAGATCCAAGGACTCCTGTTCTAGCAGGAAGACTTTGTATCCCTCCTGCTCACACTGTGGACACCAGGTGAATAATAGAATAACATGTATCCCGGATCTGAGATGGCAGCTGTCAGAGGAATCAGATTACAAGGAGCACAGTTTTGAGCAAGTCTATAAGCCTCAGCCCAGCTTCCTTTAAGGAACCCTACAGATGCCACCTGAGCCTGGAGCCCTTTGGAGCACCTACACCTGCACCATGCTCATGACCAGCACCAGTACCTGCAACCTGTACTTCAGGGCTCCAGTGCATGCACACCCACTGATCTTCAATTCAACAGCCCACCACCTGTTTGTGTGCCCACTCACAGCCCTTCAAGACACTGGCATCTAAATAGCCACCACCCATTTTTTAGCCACTGCACATTTTTCATCCCCTGAACACTACTCTAGATTCCAAAGACAGGTGGATCCAGTCTTAGGTCTGTGTCCCAGGAAGAAACAGCTAAGGCTACAGACAGCCAGATGTCTAAAGTCCAGCATAAGAACATAGTCAACAAAAACCGTGACATCATTGCTCCACTAGAACCCCTCCCCCCAAAAAAAGAAAACCAATGGCTATTCTAATGCAAGTAAAACACAGGAAAATGACCTTATGTTTGTATTTATGCAGTAGGTATAGGCATATAAAGAGGAAAAAAAAAAATCTCTCCAATAAGTTCAGGCAAATACAATCATACAAAGAGAGGCCATCATAGAGAGGAAAACACAACCAAACAGGTGAAGAAAATTAATAAAGTTATTCAAGACCTAAAAATGGAATTAGAATCAATAAAGAAAACACAAACCAAGAAATCCATGGAGAATGAGTATTTAGAGAAGGGATCAAGCACCACAAAGACAAGCATCACCAACAATATACAAGAAGTGAGAGAGAGAATCTCATGCCTTGAAGATACAATTGAAGAAACTGATACATCCCGAAAGAAAAAAAAACAACAATGCAAAACATCAAAGAAATCAAGGACTCTATGAAATGATGAAACCTAAGAATAATAAGAATAGACTAAAAAGATGATTCCAGGATACAAGGTCCAGAATATATTTTCAATAAAATCATACAAGAAAAATTCTCCAACCTGAAGAAAGAGCTGCCGAGAAACATATAGGAGGCATACAGAACACCAAATAGACCAGACCAGAAAAAAAAATTCTCACAATAATCAAAACACTAACTCTACACAATGAAGAAAAAAATATTAAAAGCAGCAAGGGAAAAAGATCAAGTAACATATAAAGGCAGACCTATCAGAATCACACATAATTCTCAATAGAGATTATGAGAGCCAAAAGGCCTTGGGAGGATGTCATGCAGACATAAAGAGACCGCAGATACCAACCCAGACTATTATACCCAGTAAACAGTACATTCAAAATAGATGAAGAAAACAAGATATTCCATGATAAAACTAAGTTTAAACAATATCTATGCAGCACCCATGACATAATGAAGCTGCTAGCAGGAAAACTCCAACCAAATGAAATCAACTAAACCCAAGAAACATAGGCTATAGATAAGATCACAAAAAAAAATCAAAAGAAAACAAGCACACAAACACACTATCCTCATCAACTCCACAGTACAAGGAACTGACATTCATTGGTCAATAATATCTATCAAAATCAATGTACTCAACAATCCAACCAACAAAAAGACACATCCTAACAGTACGCTTACAGAAACAGGATCCAGCATTCTGCTGCATACAAGAAACACATATAAGCCACAAAGATAGACACTTCCTTAGAGTAAAGGGCTAGAAAATGGTTATCTCATCAAATGGACCCAAGGAGAAAGTGGCAGTACCCTCCTAATATCTAATAAAAGAGACTTCCAACCAAAATTAATCAAGAGATGAGGAAGGACACTTCATCCTCATCAAAGAAAAATCCACGGTGAGGACATCAATATCTTGAACAACTATGCCCCAAATACAAGGGCACCTGCACTTGTAAAAGAAACATTCTTAAAGCTTAAATCACACATCAGTCCCAACATATTAATAGAGGGAGATTTCAAAACCCCACTCTCACTAAGGGACAGATCATTGAGACAGAAGGTAAATCGAGTCGTAAATTAATGAAGCTT
The DNA here is from genome assembly GCA_036365155.1 of Meriones psammophilus. Classification (NCBI taxonomy): domain Eukaryota; kingdom Metazoa; phylum Chordata; class Mammalia; order Rodentia; family Muridae; genus Meriones; species Meriones psammophilus. Next base: position 1,708 of record JAEOAE010003581.1, on the reverse strand, counting down.
ACACAGGTCATGAAGCAAATGGACCTAATAGATGTCTACAGAACTTTTCACCCAGACATGAAAGAGTATAAATTATTCTTAGCACTCCATGGAAACTTATCCAAAATTGACCATATAGTCAGGCACAAAGCAAATCTCCATGGGTACAAGAAACTGAAATAATCCCCTGAATCCAATGACACAACCATGTTTTAAAGCTGGATCTCAATTATGACAGAAATAGCAAAACACGTATACACACATGGAACCCAAACAACTCTCTACTCAACAACAGGTGTCAGGGAAGAAATAAAGAAAGTAATTAAAGATTTCCTAGAATTCAATGAAAATGAAGGCACAACATGCCCAAATTTATGGTACACAATGAAAGCAGTGCTTAGAAGAAAGTTCATAGCACTCAGTGCTATGGAAATTTGAGATGTCTCATACAAGCAATCTAATAACACCACTGAAAGACCTAGAATAAAAAAAAAAAAAAGATGTAAACACACCCAAGAGGAGTAGATGGCTGGAAATAACCAAACTCAGTGCTGAAATCAATATACTAAACCAAAATATTTTAAAGAGTCAACAAAACCAAGAGCTGGTTCTTTGAGAATATCGACAACATAGACAAACCCTTAGATAAAATAACTAAAAGGCAGAAAAACACTATCCAAATGACAAAATGAAAAGGGGGACATAAGAACAGATACTAAGGAAATCAAAGAATCTTTAAGTTGTACTTCAAAAGCCCATATGTCACAAAAATTTTAAATCTATATGGAATGGACAATTTTCTTGATAGATACCACTTACCAAAGTGAAATAAAGATCATGTAAATAAAGTAAATAGGCCTATCTCCTTTAAGAAAATAGAAGCAGTCATCAAAAATACCCTTCCTAAAAAACCCAGGGCCAGATGGTTTCAGTGAAGAGTTCTACCAGACCTTCAAAGAAATGCTAACTTCACAACTCTGCATACCATTCCACAAAATGGAAACAGAAGGAACATTACCAACCTCATTCTATGAGACCACAGTCATCTTGATACCTAACCTGCACAAATAGCCAACAAAGAAAGAGAACTTCAGACCAATTTCCCTAAAGAACATTGATGCAAAAATATTAAAAAAAAAATACTCGCAAACAGAATCCAAGAACTCATTAAAGGTATCATCTGCTACCACTAAGTAGGCTTCATTCCAGGCATATACTGATGCTTCAATCTACGGAAATCCACCAATGAAATGCATCATAGAAACACACTGAAAGAAAAACATAACAACAACCTATATCATCTCCTTAGATGCCTAAAAAGTATTTGACAAAATTCAACACCTGATCATGTTTAAAGTCTTGGAGATATCAGGAATACAAGGCACATACCTAAACATAGTAGAGACAGTATTCATCAAGGCTACAGCCAACATCAAACTAAATGGACAGAAACTTAAACCAATCCCACTGAAATCAGGGACAAGGCAAGGATGCCCACTCTCTCCTTATCTCTTCAAAATAGTACTTGAAGTCATATAGCACACTGCAAGAAATTTATCCCATGGTAGCATTAGATTGTAGAATATAAAGAATTTTTAATTAATCTTTCAACATTTTATTGTTTTTAATAAAAGATAAAAAGTTCTGTTTCATATAAAATTACCTAAGGGTTGGCTTTTTGAGTATAATAAATAATAATAGATTCTCATCATTATAATAATGCTTATTC